>JACYFF010010365.1:11207522-11226264 GCA_017589665.1 Selenicereus undatus | reverse complement strand
TGCAAATGAAAATTCAATTTATTTTGACGAAAAAGAAGAGATTTTTAAAAAAGAAGAGCTGCATCATTTCAGATTCACAATTCAAGGCTTCATGTTAGCAAATTAGGCTACTTCATTTTTCTGAACCCCACATCACTTTCCGGATCATGCCACTTCATTCAATGGCATATGAAAGGGGCAAATGTAATAGGATCAAAGGTGTATTTGGTTCCCTTTTATAGTTTAGTTATTAAACAATTTAAAACTAAATAAGCATGATGTTTTAGCAAATGATATTAGAGTTGCTGACTTAAGACTTTCAGTAACATACTGTTTATAGTTACTTTTAACATACCTTTAATGTACGTAACTTCTTACTACTTTTTTTAGTTCTTTACTACTTACATCTACACAGTCACTCATTTCCCTCGTTGCTAAAGATAACAGCCGAAACAAATAGCTTAAAATGTAACATCAAACATGAAAAATTATCTATTAAAAACATGACATGAAAATTGCTTGTGTACTCTTACACACACCCCCCCCCCCAAAAGATGTTTTTATTGAACTTCTAACTTCCAATACTGGCCTTTTGATTGGTGGATTAGACAATATCTAAAACAAATGATACAATTAGTATTGTGTTTGAAAGTTATTATTGGAAATCTACGTACATTTAAATTGTATCTAGATCACTTTCCTAGTTTATGAAGGTATGTGAGAAAGTACAACCAAGCCGTAGGTTTGAATTGTTACGATTTATCATGCTTTCCTTATTTCCTATTGTGTATTAGATCCATGGTATCTCCCTAAACATGATACTCATGGATTTCACCATTATTAAATGGGATATATGAGACTGTACTACAGTACTAGTCTCTGCTTATACATTCCTATCCAAAATCACAAAATCAAGAAAAAAAAGAAGAATTAAGCTTACTCATTGAATTGAGTTGGCTTAAACTTTCGCACACAAAAATAGACTTGATATGACATTGTTCTACATTTCACTACATTTTACTGAATCAAGTTATTATTGATCAAATAGAAGATATAGCTCATCTATTAAAGATTTTGTTCGTTCACAAGATTTGAACTCAGAACCTTATTTAGCGAGAACAAATGTCAAATCACCTGAACTAACCTGTTGTGGTATTGATTAGCTTAGTTTGAATTCACCCAAAGTAGCCGATCAATGATAGTTTTTCTTTTTTCTTTTTCTGTCTTTCTGTCTTTCCTGTCGGTCTTTAAGTTTTTAATGTTCAAATTGATAGCATTTGATTGGTTTTCTTTTCTCCGAGTCTCAATTCTCAAGGGCCGAAGCAGTGGGGAAGCAGGGGACGAAAGGAAACCATAATGGGGGTACGAGTAAACATCAATTTTAACTTGGTTTCCCCCCCCCCCCCCTTTTTTAATTTTATCTTGTCTTTTTGTGATTTGTAGTTTATAAAATGTGGGACAAAAATGCATCAAAGTATGCGGATTTACAGCCATGTATGTCATTGGATCCCATTTTATTCAATGTCCTACAAGAACTCTCTGTGATGTCTAGCACCGTTTTTTCCTTGGTTTTCTCTGACCTTTCACGCATGTATTTGGCTTGGCCATGCAATAGATGGTTGGAAATTACTGGATTTTACGGGATATTTTTTCTGCTCAATAATTGGTTGACGGATATCAAATATACAATTGTGTAAGTAGCTAACTAGATATCAGCTATTTGATAAAACAAAATACATAAGCTTGATCGAAAAAGAGATAAAACAAAACATATAGGTATATAAGGCATCTAACAGTGATGGATCTAGATATATAAAATATGAGTGTCTATATATTAAACTATTCATTTTAAAATTGCCCATATATATTAATCTAATCCCCTTCAAATTTCAAAATATAGATCATTGAATTTTGGGGGGGGGGGCTAGAGTAGGGTGTCCATAGACACTCCACAGCTCCGCATACATCCGTCTATGCATTTAAATTATCCAAATTTTGTAAGTCTCTTTCTCATTACACGGTGCATGACTCCACAGCACCCACATAAACACATCACTAGACAGAAGTTTTCATTATAGGAAGAATGGATTATTTTCTTAGAATAATTATTTTGTTGTTGTTGCAACTGAAATGACCAACCACAAATGCAAATCATAAACAAATCCTTCCGGTGAGAAGTATTCTCAAAATAGTTAAGCTTCTATAGTATTAATCAATAAGAAGTGACTTAGGGCCTGTTCTTTTTGTTCGTAAATTGGGGTTGGTATAAGGATGAAGTTGGTTCAGATGGGTTGAAGTGGGTATTTTTTGTTGAAGTGGGTTGAAGTTGGTATATTTTTAAAAGTTGATTAAAATAGTGAGAATAAAATTTTGAAGGAGGTGGGTTAAAGTTGGTTAAAGTAAATTAAAGCAGGTTAAAGTTAGTATTTTTATTGAACTGGATTGAAGTTGATATTTTTTTATTGAAGTGGTTGAAGTTGGTAAATTAAAAAAAATCAACGAAAAAAACAGGCCCTTAATGGGAGTTTTGGTTCAAATCTCACCACACGTAGGACACCCTCGTACCTTCCCACTTCCTTGTCTTCTCTAACTTATGGTGTTTAGTTATACGAGATGTGAGCCTTTAAGTGAGCTTGGTTACCATTTTTTAAAAAATATGTTTGCAAATTTCGAAGTTTATAAAATATTCGAGTCAAGCATAGCAGCCTATGTAGTTGTTTGCAAATTACTCATTGACTCAACTAGCCCATAACGATTTTTTCAATTCGAGAGTTATCTTAATTTTAAATGCTCCACCAACTTATTCTGGTACAATTTATGTGCCCATTATTCTCCACTTGTGAAATGTTTCTACCATGCCATCTCACCCTTCCCTATAATGCTCCTGCCTTATATTTTTAAGTAAAAATACTAAAAAGCCCAAAAAATCAGGGACGTAGAAAGTTGTGCATGCTAGTTGATGTCTCATAGGAATATCCCTATAATATGATGTCACTCAAAACAAACTCAACCGAATGATGGCCAAAAGAGGGCCAGCTTGCTCTGAACAAATTAAAGGGCATTAAGCAAGGGTAATCTATGGATAATTTCATAATCATGTTGTTGCTAATTATGTCCTTGGTATGACCTAGTGGGACCAGGGTACTCATGTTATTATTAAGCCCAACCCTCCGCGTCCAAGCCCTTGCTCGCTGATGGTCCTGGGTCTTTGCTATACTGATCTTCATGGCTGGGCTCTGGTAAACACTTGAATATGAAATGGGCTGCCTAGTTCTCTAATGCTGTGACCAACTTATCTATGCCACAATTAAACAGTATGATTTTGTTTTTTGTGGGGTGGGGGGGATCAGCCGAAGTCGCAAGATTTTAGTTAGGGACGTAAAAGTGAAAAGTTGGTTAGATTGACCTATAATAATTCCAGTAACTATTTATGATCTCACCCACATTATTTGTAGAGTATCTTAGATCACATCAGTATGTTAAAAATATCATTTTTAAAGTTAGATTTTTTTTTTATCAAAAAAGGGGGATCACACTGTATTAGAATTGATAAAATCGTACATATCAATGGACGCCCTATTGAGAACTGTATCAGGGACATCCCTATCCCAAACCCTTTTACAAAAGCTATAGGGTTGAAGATGAGCAAGATCATGTGCAACCCTATTGCCATTCCTTTTGATAAACGACCAAGAACAAAAATTGAGAGATGCGAAAAGAGCAAGAATGTCAGAAACTAGAAAACCAATAAAAGTGTCTTGAACTTTCGAGGACCTGAGCAAGTTGATAAGGGCTAAGCAATCGCCTTCCACTACGAGGTTGACGAGCCCGACAGCCTTGGCAGAATGGAGACCGAGAATGCAGGCTTGAGCTTCTTCGAAAAGGGGTCCTCTAAAGCCCTTCCCTTGTTCGACGCCGGCTAGGATCACATCACCCAGGTGGTTGCGGATGACAAAGCCACGCCCCCAGTCAGAAACACCGAGACGCCCACCGTCAAAGTTCAATTTGAAGAGCCTAGTAGCAGGGGGAAACCAAGACTGGAGGTAAGGTGGTGATGAAGGCTTGTCTTTTTCTCGAGTTTCACGAAAGCTAAGGACAAAGGAGATGGCTCGTTTGCTAAGAGTGCATGGGGATCTGTCAGGAGGACAGATCCCCAAAGAGAAAGCGGTTTCGCGCATTCCAAACCTCCCAGAGGATGGCAACAAACAACCCTAGTTGATCATCATCCAGAGCTGACTTGGCATGCATGAAACAGTCCTCCATGGACCTGAACCTGGTCATCCACAGCTTGGCATCAAGGTCACTGCCTTCAAGAATAAGCGTTGCCAAAGGGCATTCAAGTAAAGCATGAGTGTCCGTCTCCTCCGAATGGCCGCAGATGGAGCAGTTCATATTAAAGGAGGGGACCCGTTTAGCAATATTGTACCCAGAAGGGATAATACCTTTGCAAAGGCGCCACCCAAAGAGCTTAATACGTGGAGGAATGCGAAGGCTCCAAACAAACCGCCAAATCTCACGCGAGGGGCTAGAGGAGCTCCCAACAGCTGCGCATTTGCTCGTGTGAATCATATGGTATGCTGATCGGACCGAGAACAAGCCATCCGAGGTAAAGTGCCATACTAGTTTGTCATCCGGCCAAGAAGCATAGAGTGGAATATCGAGGCTAATGGTCGTATCAACTGGCAGGAAGATGCTCTCCACAAGGTTAGCACGCCAAGTAGCATTTGAAGTGTCAATGAGGTCACACACCCTAGTTTGCGCAAAAAGGGGGTCCCATGGGGTGATAACCCGGAAGGACGAGGGCCGGGGGATCCAACGACTATCCCATATATTCAGAGAGTTACCATTGCCAATAAGCCACCGGGAACCTTTAAGGATAGCATCTTTGACTCCTAGGATGCTACGCCAGGTGAAGCTAGGCCTAGGATCGAGAGTGGCCTGGAAAATATCACCATGCGGAAAGTATCTAGCTTTAAGGATGCCAACCAGCAGGGAGGAGTCATTGCGGATCAGTCGCCATAACTGCTTAGCAAGTAAAGCATCATTGAAAGCTTCCATATCTCGAAAGCCCAGCCCACCGTCATCCTTGTTTAAGCATAATTTTGAGGCCCCTAACCAGTGAATTTTCCGCTCCTCTTGTTTATGACCCCACCAAAAGCGGTTAATAGAGGCCTAGATAGAGTGGCACAGATCTGAGGGAAATTTGAATACACTCATGGAGTAGGTCGGGACAGCTTGAGCTACTGCTTTGATCAGCACTTCCCATCCCGCCCAAAAGACAAGACGCCCCATCCATGAAGAGAACCGCTTTTTGATGCAATCAATAACAAAAAGGAAGGGTTTTTTCTTGGACCTACCAATGACAGTAGGGAGGCCTAAGTATTTATCATGAGATAGGCCTTCCCTTATGTCGAGGGTCAAGGTAATTTCTCGTCGACGAGCAGGAGTGACCCCTTTGCTAAAAGAGACATCAGTCTTTTGGAAGTTTACCTGTTGGCCCGAAGCGGCTGAATATTTGTCCAGTATATCTTTAATAATGGTAGCCTGGCCCACGTTGGCTTTACAAAAAATGATTGTATCATCCGCGAATAACAAGTGAGAAATAATAGGGGCGGTACTGCAAATTTTATAACCATGAAGAGCTGCCCTTTCCCTAGCTGAACGAAGTAAACCAGAGAGGCCCTTAGAGTAGAAAAGGAATAAGAAAGGGGAAATCAGGTCACCCTGGCGGAGTCCCCGACTAGGAATAACATGTCCCCGAGGAACTCCGTTAACCAAGAAGGAGAATGATGCAGATTTGACACAACACATAACTAGTTCGACCCATTGGCTATTGAAATCCAACCGAAGCATAATGGCTGAGAGGAATGGCCATTCGACGCGGTCAAACACTTTGGCCATGTCCAACTTAATCGCCATATCTCCATTAGTGCGACCATCCGATTTCATGGCATGGAAGACTTCGAAGGCAATGAGGATATTGTCGGTGATGAGTCTGCCTCGTGTGAAAGCATTTTGAGTGTCTGAGACGATATTGGGTAAAAGCGGTTTGAGTCTGTTGCAGATGACCTTTGTCACTAATTTATAGATTACATTGCAGAGACTGATCAAACGATACTCTTGGATAGAACATTTTTAAAGTTGGATTTTACTTGAGACTCGATAATTAAAACTTAAAAAACTTATAGTTGGAGACACTTTAAAAGGTACATTGTAAATTAAATTAGTTGTCACGGCAAGCTAAGTAAGTTTTGTACCATTGGTAAGCCTATATTCTCACAAAAGGCATGCTCTTTTGGGTGAAAAATCTAGATATTTCACTATTTTTCGCTGTATTTTACTCCTTACTGATTCGACTCCTCCCAACTCCAATCTTGTACTTGAAAAATATGTTTGAGCTATAATGCATAAGGTGCAGCAACACAAGTTCTAAAAAATGGAAAAAACCTAGCATATTAAAGGACAACCCGGTGCACAAGCATCCCACGTTCACGCAGGATCCGGGAAGGGCTGCACCCCAATGGGTGAATTGTAGGCAACCTAACTTGACTTTATCAGTGACTGATTCCACAGCTCGAACTCGTGACCTTTTGGTTACACAGAGACAACCTTACCGTTACTCAAAGGCTCCCCTTCAACAAAAAAAAAAAACCTAACATATTATGAGGAAAAATGGATTGCCAAGAGCACTCATAGTTTAGTGGCGTAAAATTTGGTCCATCATCTCCTCCATTTGGGAGGTTAGTATTACTGTTTGAGTATGTAACACTCATTTATGAAGATATACAACTTTTAATGAGTTTTAAGGCTCAAAAGATTTCTTCTTATTTTATACTAGATAATTTAGGCACTGTTCGGTAAAATTAGCTGTTTAGGTAGCGGATAGCAATTGGGTAGCAGATAACTGTTTATATAGCGGATAGTGTTTATAATTTAGCTGTTAGCGAATAGCTGTTTAGATTAGCGATTGAAACTAATGTGTCCGATAAATTTAACTGTTATACTAGCCGATCAATGTAAATTGACATAAAAAGACATAGATAATTTTCAAAGATAAAATTTTTAAAGGATATTTTTTAGTTAAAAAATATGAAACGCTACTTTTAAATGCCAAACGTTAATACTATTAGTTTTTCAAAAACGTTGCTTAAGACGCTCAATACTATTTAAAATACTAGTCACAACACTATATTAACTTGATCAAAACGATAAATGCTACGAACACGCTCTATTCGGACGGCCTCCATCGTTTTTTTCCCCTAAATCAGATAGAGGAGTTGTACGTGCTCTTCTAAGCTGATTAATACCTCCTAATCCAGTCTGAAGTCGCATGTATCCGGAGATTACCCTCAATTTCCCTGCTGATTACCCCTTCACATTCCGATTGATGAGTGGTGTCAACCTATAAATACCAGTTACAAAAGCGTTCACACGCTAATCCGCCATTGTTGAACATTTGAACCAGTCGACAATGGTGCTTCAGCTCCCTCGCTTGACGAACTCTCTCAGAGATCCTTTTGACATCGATCGCGCTTATCTTCATCGTAAATCTATCCTCCAAAACCTCAGTCAGCCGAGGTACATGTCATTATTGCTTCTTCTAATTCACTTGCATTATCTACTGAAATCTTGCATAATCATTCATCATGATGTTCATTGAGCAATTTATGTCTTACACAATCATCAAACTTAATTATTGTGCTGAATTCAGTGAGTTTTGAACCCTAAAGCTTTGAATTTTTTTGTTTTGTTTTGTTGGAATTGTAGCAGTGCAAAGTCGCTTGATGAATCGGAACTAGCGCGGAAGATAGTGTATAAGTGGGAAGAAGGTACTTCTAGCTCTAACTTTGAAACGGCGTTTGTAGCTCAACAATCTGAACTAGCAACGTTGCATTTTGTCAATTATACTGACGAGAACTAGAATTAAGTTCACATCATCTTTTGTTGATGAAGCTGGAACTCTTATTGGGGCAAAAGTAAATTTGGATTATTTTCTGAACAGAAGGCAAATTTTATCTCTATGGTTTGGAACAACCAAATGTTAATGTTTGTGATCATATTGGACCTTTTTTTAGTTCTAAATTTGGTTTGCTGTTCTGGGTTGTAGCTTCTCCTGAAGTGCGACAAGCATACAAGCAGTTCATTGGTGCGGTGGTTGATCTGATTGGTGGTGAAGTGGTGTCAGGGGAGTTCCGTGAGGTGGCATTTACTGCATATCGTCTCTTCAGTGACCGAGGAGAGGATGATGATGATGATACCGGAATAATTGCTGCGAAGAAGTATAACTTTTTTCTCCCGCTGTCATCGCCGACTGTTGGAATATAATGCTGCAAATTGCTGTAGAAATCAATTGCACATCATTGTTGGTTACGTTATGATTGGCTGAGCAACTGGGTTGAAGAAATTTGTTTCTTGGTATCTTGAGTGGCACTTTAGCTCAATAAGGACTGTACGCTATGCTAGACTCGTTGATCCATAAGCAACCAAGTTACGGAGTAAAGGATGGCTCATTCCAAGTCAACCTCTATTTTTCTTATAAAGGGCAAATTCATTATTACGAGAATGAATTGGAAAGGAAAACTGGCTGGTTGTATTTAGACAATTTAAAAAATGCATGCTCACTGTGACATTGAGGTCAAAAAGGCAAACCAGAGTTGGGTTTTCTTTTTGCCCTTTTTGGTTTATGTAACTTCTTTTCCTCACCATGGTCAAGTGCACTCCAATTTCTTAAGCAAGTTCCAATTCTTGTATAAGAAAGGGACTTTCTGCCTGCTTTTCTCTTTCTGATTGTTGCAAACTTCCTGCGTATTTCTTGGGCGGGATTCAGAGGAGAAAACATATGAAAAAATTGGGTTGAAGTGTGGAACTTTGAAGGATATAATGTGTTTGGTTCTATTTCTTTGTCCTTTTTAGTTTTGGCTACTGCGTACTAGAGAATGGTGATGGCCAATAAGCTATTAATGTCTTTATTTGTGGCATATGCAAATTCTGTTGATAGTTTCTCTGACTTCTGCAAATGCAGGTTAGAGTTGCAAAAATTGCTGGGTCATGCTGTTTCAGATAGTGGCCTACGGAAAGTTGTACATTTGGCATGCAGACTTTCAGGACTGCAGCCAAAAGATGATACAGCTAATCTTAATTCGGATGAAACTTGTGGTGACAACGATGTGGAATTTGGACATAATTTTGATTTTAGACCTCCGTCACGGTTTCTAGTGGATGTTTCTTTCCAAAATGAGGCCATTCTGGGGCCAGAGGATTTTGCTCCATCAACATCACCTTACAACGATTGGCCTGCAATTGACCCTGCTGACAATACTTTTGTTTCCAACAAGATTAAGTATGATTTGAAATGGCTGAGGGAATCATGTGACTTAATAGTGCGGCAAAGTGCCTCACAGCTATCACGAGATGAACTGGCCATGGCGCTTTGTCGAGTTCTTGATTCCGAGAAACCTGGTGAAGAGGTATCTGGGACTTTACTTCTACGCTTTTCCCTACATACTTACGTCCAAATTGGGTTTCAAGCTCTTCCAGCAGCATGTCTGAAGCTTTGCTGCCTCTGATTGTAGATTGCTGGTGATCTGCTGGACCTTGTTGGAGATAGTGCTTTTGAGACAGTTCAAGAACTTATATCAGTAAGACATATTAGTTGCTTTTCCTATGTCTTATCATGAAATTCACCGTAGTTGATTTCCATGAATTATTTCCTTCACTTCTAAGGTGTTTTTTTTTAATAAAATCCTCTATAGTGTAATTCTTGCTGCATGAACTTTAACTAATCTTTCAGTAATTAGGGTATTGATTATTGGCCTTTACAAGGCGTGTTTTTATGTCTTGAGTTACTTATAGAAGATAGAAGATGGTAGGATATTAACTTCTGAAGGTTTTCATCAAGCTTATCAGCAACAACTCATATTTGCTGGTTGTTTGTCCTGTAGAAAAGATGGTGACATACTAAGTTACTGAGTGAACTCTAACGTCAATTCCGAGAAAGCAGTCGTGCAGAATGTATGACAATCTATGCGCTGGATGGTAAAATAGCCGTTAGATACTCTAGGATATAAGCTTATAGAAACAACCAAGTGAAGGGGGTAAATTTAGGTTAAACTTTTTTAAAAATTTTATTTCTGCACATTTTCCAGGAAGTGTTCCCCTCTATCAAATCTTATGGTGAAGGTAATGTGTGTGGTATTTTGCCAAGCAATGAAATTATTAACTAGGACAATATAAATATTTGTTATTTCTTTTGGGGGGTGGGGGAGGGGACTGGAGTTTTATTTATTTATTTTCTTTTTCCACTCAAATCTAAGAACTTCCTGTTTTCCAATGGCTTCATAGTCAATATGGCTGTATTTCAGCATCTGCTTTTTGGCAGAAGCTACTCCTCTTTTCTTGTGCTATAGATAGACCTTCTAGCCAACAAGACTCCACACTCCTCCTCTCTGGTTCCCCCAGCCACCTCCTAGCAACAAAAAAGTTTTTGCCTAACACTTTCTTGAGTATATGCTTGATTGCCAATACTATTGGCAATATTTCCAATCGCAGGTACAAATAATCTCAAATAGTTTAGTGAGAATGAGAGTGTTTTTATGCATGAGCTCTTGAAAGTTATTCTTGGAAACTCTCAACTGTTTTTCAAGTGTTTGAACTGTGGAGCTCAGAAGGATTTTTGATTGATGCAGGCTTGGGATGAAGGAGGATTTTCAAGTGAAAGCTCTTGTGGAAACTTGGGATGAATGTATTTGCTATTCTTGTTCAGTGTTGCGATCATGCACTGTGCTCTTGTGGCTTCATAGGTTTGAATACCAGCCGTTTGCCTAAAGCAAAAAAATAAAATAAAAATCTGTCTCATTTTGGAGTGGAAACTTGAACTTTGACAGGATACGAAGTGAGGCTAGACTTGAGCAAGGTCTCAAAAATGTCGCCTATGTGAAACCTAGGAATTTTCAAAAGCAGGATTTAAGTTTCCATATTCCCCGTATAAACAATTGGATGCCCTGATAGATAGAATGTTGTGAGCTCCCTGCTTTCAAGGGGCTTCCAGGTGATGGGACATTTCTGGCCATATGCCATAGTTCTAATTTGGACATACACATTGTCTTCACTCCTCTGTTCCAGAGAAAAAATTTCTCGGCACACTCTATCTCCTACTTGCAGCTGGCAGAATGGAAGTACGACAGGTGGGAGAACCGGAGAACTGTCCTACAATATCTTTATTTTGTAGGATTATGGTTGTGTGACACAGGGTGACGCCTCCTTGATGTCCTATTATAGTCCTGTTTGGTTAGCTGCCTTCATCTTTTTTAAAAAAAAAACAAATAAAGGGGGAAGTGTGTCAAAAGGGCAAAACCAAGGATTCAAAATGCGGTTTCGGTCGCAATATGGCAAAATTTCCATAATGCGGCAATTGCGTTCCATAGTGCGGCTATCGCAGCATGAAAACACGGTTCGCCCAACTCCAAAACCTTTCCAATGTGGCCGTTTCGTCGCTTTTCAGCCACGTCTTGAATCCATGGGCAAAACATTGCTATTTTTCACTAGTTTTTGATGTGGGGTGATTGCTTTTTTTTTTGTTTTTTTTTGTTTGAGCGATAACTTTGAGAGAGTACTAGTTGTTCAACTTGATAGGTTAGTCTTTACCAATTTGAATTTAGGTTGTTCTCTTGAATTTTGTGCTATTGCGCAGGCGATTTGGTTGGTACTTAGTAGGAGTGGTCTTCATTGATTCTGAGGCTTTGGATGTCTTCTCTTTGTCTTGGACACCATAAGTCTCGATGTTGTACTCATTGGCTCACATGATTTTCTAGCTTTTGAACCTTCAAAGCCTTCAGTTGTGGTGCACTTAGTGTCGTACTCGTTAATGTAGCTATGTGAGTAGTGTCTTGAGACTTTGTTGTTGCTTTGCCTCATTTTTTTTCCCCTTGTTTTTTGTTTTGTTTTGGAACTAAGTCAAACGCTTGCTGGATCAACTTGGGCATTTGACATAAAAGTACGAGCATTGATACTCCAAGTTGTGTACTTCAGCATTAAGCTTGAAACCATATAACTATATAAGCAGCTTTTGAGCTGAAATTGTGAACTCAGATAATAATTGTTCTGTAATTTTTCCGCATATTATAAAGTAAAGCTCTGGTGTTCGTAAGATCCAGTAAAGCATGGGACTCATTTTATGTTGGATATTGTTGTGTTACCTTGCTTTTTCTTTTCTACTTCAGCACCGGAGGGAACTTGTTGAAGCAATTCATCACGGCTTGATGGTATTGCGATCTGATAAGTCATCTTCAAATGCTCAGCCACGTATGCCCAGCTATGGCACTCAGGTATTTTCGTCAACACTGATATGTGATTTTGGTGCTTTGTTATTGTGATTATTAATTTCATTAATTCGTCATGGTAGGTTACAGTACAAACTGAGTCTGAACGGCAAATTGACAAACTTAGGCGTAAAGAGGAAAAACGGCATAAACGTGGGATGGAGCAAGGGATTGAGGATGAATTTGCTGGTGCAAGTTTTTCATCATTACTTGAAGCAAGCGAGAGGAAAAATCTATTTGAGGATGCAATTGGAAGTGGACCTGGGCCCCAATCATCAGCAGTTTCTGCACTTCCACAAGGTACTGTAAGAAAGCACTTTAAGGGCTATGAAGAAGTCATAATTCCACCTACACCAACCGCTCCAATGAAGCCTGGGGAGAAACTGGTAATTATCTCTTCTACTATATATTTGTTTGTTAATGTACTGTACCAGTATTCCTGCACAGCATTTGCCTTGAGGTGCTCATGTAAATCTTTTTGGCGTAACGTGAGAGGTGCTGCCCCTTTATGTTTATTCTTGGAGTGTTATTTTTTGGGGGCGTGGGGTTTGGTTTTTAGCCTTTTCATGCAGTTGCCTCAATACAGCAAACAGGAATGCCCAAAAAGGAGAGCATCATAGGAAAACTAGCAAACGTTTTGGATGAGAAATAATAATAGTAAAATAATAAACTTATTGAGAATGAACCATCAACTAAGTTAGTTACATAACAATAAAATATATTAAACCCCATAAATTTTGTTAAGAAAATTTCGTAAACTTGAGCACTACTTAAACCATTAAGTAAGTTAGTTACCAAAAATAAACCATTAACTAAGTTAGTTACCAAAAATTAAATGCGGTTCCTGAAGAAATTAAGGATAGCCGTGGCTATTATTGGCCCTACTTTAAGGTAAATTTTTTTTATTTATGAATCATTTATATAAGTGATATAGCTGTGCACATTAATTCAAAAGTGTTAAACATATGTTTAATTCAGCTGTAATGCTATCGTCTCATACAGTTTGACAGTTTTCATATATGCTTCAGACTTAAACATGAGCAAAAGCTTTGTATTATAATTTTAGAAGTATGTTCACTTATTCCATCTATAATAACATTTATATGCATGTCGAAACTCAAATATAATTTATGTTGTTATATTATGTTTTTATGTTTATGTAAATGTTGTGTTCATAAGATATTTACAAATTTTGCATATTGGGAGCATAATTAAAAAAATATACATATTTCTGTAATTAAAATAAATGAATGCTATAGAAAATCTATATGGGATGTAAGAAGATGTAAGGAGATATAAGGAGATGTAAGAAGATGTGAGGATTATGTTAAGGATGTAAGGAGATGTAAGAAGCTGTAAGGAGATGTAAGCTCTCAGCTAAATCCTCAAAAACGCGAAATAGAACAGGGCCTAAGTTCAATATTGGGAGCTTCGCAAATAGGGGTGCTTCCTGAATCTATATCTATATAAATATATTAAAACAAACAAACTCTCTTCTCCAATTCTCTCATGTTACTACCATATAACTTGCCTTTTTTCCCTCTTCATTCCTATTGTTATTAGAGTCTTGAAATGTCATTTTTGATTCCTTTTTGGTATCTCAAATACTGTTGTTTTTTCTTTTCAATTTAAAAGAAAACAACATATATAATGAAAGGTTTTGATTTCCGATATTATGAAGAATTTGGTTTATAATACTAAATAATCTAGACTTAAATTGGCGGTTACAAAGTATGATATCATATTTATGGTTTATGTTTCATCAAATTTTAGTGTATTTATCATAATGAGGATTATCAAAATTCTCAATTAAAGAATAAAAAACTCCTAAGTTAAAAGAAATATATTCAATATAAATCCCGTGCATGAATCTTAGGGCTAGTTTATTCCTAAAGAGGAAAAAGAGATAAACATTGAACTCTAAAATGCATTTCCTTCCACTATTGTTTATCTTGACAGGGTCTCTATGAAGGGCTCCCCTCATGGTGTGGTTAGATGGAATCTCAATACAACTTTGATTGACTGTGAAGTCATATTTTCTTGAGCTCGCAAGTCTCATCTTCCTTTTCCACCCCAGGTCTTCCATCATCGTATTATGATTTTCGGTGGAAGATTATTTGGGAGACTTCTGCTCCATTGATAGTGTTCTTTTTTGTGTGAGAAGTATCTCAAGTCAAGATCTGGATATAAGGGTAAAATCTTGGTCAATAGGTGCTTCATGTGCAAAGCGGATGTGAAATCCATGAATCATTTACTCCTCAATCGCCCAATTGCTTGAGCTCTTTACGAGTTAACTATGAGTTGTTGGGGCCTTTATTGGGTGTGGTGCTGCCAGGTTTGTGGGACATTAGTTTGGCTAGGGAGGGATCATTCTGAACGTAGTCAAATATGAAGTCATTAGAGCCATTCCCCATCCTATTTTTTGGATGATTTGGGTGGAGAGGAGTAGAATAGCTTTTGATTGGGTTGAAACTCCTCTTGAGCACAACCAGGACAAGTGGCTCAAGATTGTGTACTTAGCAACTACGCTTAGCATGTAAGGAAGAACGATCAATTGATCACCTCCTTTTTCATTGTTTGTGGGTTTCGTTGCTTTTTTGCCTTTTTTCTTTGGTGGAGGTTGGTTAGGTTTAACTGGGAAAGTGGTTCTTCTGGATATTTGGTAGAGTAATAGGAAGGAAAGAAATTGTGGATTTACGAAGGGTAAAGCTTTGTGTCATATTTCAAACTCAAGTTTTTGATACTTATGTATGATGGCAGTGCAGGGATTCATGGTGGCTTATAAATGATTTTATAGGTTTTGTGGGTGAGATCATTCATGTTTATTGTTGTTATAGCTTCTGAAGTAACAAACCAGGCACTAGGAATGCTAAAAGGCGGGAAAAGCTGAGGAAACAGTTCGTTTAATTTTGCGCATGTCTCTTTTCACAAAAATTAGTTCATAAATTCTCTAAAACCCCCAGTCATTAGGTTGTTTACATCTTGGCTTCCTCACATTCCACCACAGTGACAATTGTTATGGTGGATCTCCACAAATGTAGGGCGCGTTTGATAAAATTAGCTGTTTTAGTAATGTGTAGCTGTTTTATTAACTGTTAGCGGTTTTACTAGTGATTAGCTGTGATCCACTAGTGGTTAGTAGTTAGCTATTCAACCAGCGATGTAAAATAAATGCGGGTGGTAAATGTAGGTAGCTGTTGAAGTAGCAGATTTATATAAAAGGACTAAGAAGAACACAATAAATAAAATTTTTTACTAAATTTTGTAATTTGTAATACAACCACTAGGTAGAGGTTCTTCAAAACTATTTTCATTAGCTTTTGAAAAACACTATATAAACCTTTAACCACTACCTCATCTACTACTTTACCGAACACTTTTAAGTAGTGGTTCATAACATTTTGACTACTACAAAACTATTAACCTCTACTTCAACATTTATTACCGAACCATAAATTGAAATAGAGGCTAATATAGATTCCCCCTTAAAGGACAATTCTAGTTGGATTAGCAAACCTGTGAAAGTGCAGTCACGAAATGCTCTCTTGCCACACTATCAGAAGTTATCCTTAAATGCTTGCATGGGCTAAGTGATTCTTCCTTAAGAATTAAGATCCATTTTAAGTTTGATCGTTAACCTCAATGCTGGATATTTCTATTTTTGTCAAGAAGGAATATACCGCTAGTTTTCTACCATGCCCCATAATACTTTCAATGCGGTTTCTTGTCATGCAATCATGTGGTAGCAAAGGGAATTGTACAATATAGGTTAAATACAGTGCAGTTCTTAATTACAGTTCACCTGCTCACAGATAGATATCAAAGATTTGGATGACTTTGCCCAAGCTGCTTTCCAAGGATACAAATCTCTCAATCGTATACAGAGCAGGATCTTTCAGACAGTATACTATACGAATGAGAATATTCTTGTGAGTAATTTTTTTATTTGCAACATGAACTGTTTCAAAGTGCGAAAGCAGCACTTTTTCTGAAATTACACCTGACTTGCTTTCAGGTTTGTGCACCGACAGGAGCTGGGAAAACAAATATTGCTATGATTTCTATTTTGCATGAGGTATGGTTCTTTAATAATGAATGACTTATCCTTTTATGTTATTTCTTTATAAACTTTCTCTTAATATAATATGCTAGAATTATTCATTTGTCATCTGTGTTGTTAATGTGTCTGAGTACAAGGAGACATCAATGCAATAGAACATAGTTCCCCCCACCCCCCCAACCCCTCGTTTTCTCTCTCACACACTGGTGATGTTGTTTCTACTGCACATTCATCAGCAGCGTTGTGTCTTAGCCTTTCTGTCCTTTCCTTCCTTTCATTTCTTGCTATTTGTTTCCCGTCGGTGATCCTTTGAATCTTTGATGCGATGGGTCTATATTGGTGAAATAGTGCTAATCTGTTCTATGACCAATAAATGCAGTTGAGAAGCTTACTTTTTTGTGTCTTTCAACACCACCACCACTTCTCAGTGTGGATCCCGCTTTTGCGGGGTATGGAGATATCCAAATGTAGGCAACCTTACATCTATAGGCATTCCTGCCCGTAGAGAGGCTGATGACCATCCTGTTATTGTTATCACTAACATAGACACATTTGGCAGATTGGGCAGCATTTTAAGGATGGATATTTGCACAAAGATGAATTTAAGATTGTTTATGTTGCTCCAATGAAGGTATGATATGCTGAAAGTTCCTTGCTCCCTCTTCCTCTTGTTCACCCTCCAAGCACTTTCCCTAGTAACTCTGTTCTCACGCTGAGCCCTATGTTTGTCATCTAGGCTCTGGCGGCTGAAGTCACATCTACATTTAGCCATCGTCTATCCCCATTAAATATGACAGTGAAGGAGCTTACCGGAGATATGCAACTTTCTAAGAATGAACTTGAGGAGACCCAGGTTACTTATCATCAATTTTTGCATACCTATTTGTACTGTGCGTGCATAGATTTAGTAGCTCACCTTTGTGCTTCATGTAAACCAGATGATAGTGACGACACCTGAAAAATGGGATGTGATCACACGCAAGAGCAGTGACATGTCACTTTCAATGCTTGTCAAGCTTTTAGTCATTGATGAAGTACACCTTTTGAATGATGATAGAGGTCCTGTAATTGAAGCGTTAGTTGCTCGAACACTTCGTCAGGTAGGTATTCTGAAGTTTTTAGATGATCTCTGTTTCCTTGTATGCTCAACTTGAAGACAGAAGTAGTTGACGGTAGAATGAGTAGATGATGATTTGTTAACTTTTTCCAACTTATTTGTGATGTTCATAAATGGTTTCAGCCTTCTGATTACTCTGGATGTTTTTCTTTTCTCATTTTTTGGTACTGAATTTTAGGTTCTGTGATAACTTTAGTGGCACTCTGATAAGTGTCACTTCGGAAATCCAAATAGGGAATTCCATCACTTAGATACAGGTATATTGTACTCACTATGTGGCTCCAAACTTGGCCAATTCACTTGTTAGTTCCTTCTTGCACTACAATCATAAGCCTAAAAGGCAAGAAAATGCCACTGTATTGATTCTTTTCTTCTGTTGGCTAAACCCTTTATGTATGAAAGGACCTTGAAAGCTAGGGCCAGCATTTTCCCCCCACGAAGGATATTGAATTAGACTTCTTTATCCGTTTGTAATTTCGATGCTTGGTTCTTATCTTTTGTTACTTTATATGCTTATTTATAGAATTGTGTATGTAGGGTGAAAGTATAGTGTCAAAGTGTTAGTAGTTTTCGAAATCCTTGTCTTCTGCTTCTACTCATTCTTCATTGTTCTTACTCCCATGTCCCATCGTTCTTTCTCCCCCTCTTTTTTGGGGGGGGGGGGGTTTGTCAAGTTGTGTGTTTAATCAAAATGCTTTTGAGTTTTATAGAGTGCGTGTGTTGATTTTTAACTGTTCTAGGTTGAATCAACGCAATCCATGATTCGCATTGTGGGCCTTTCAGCCACTCTCCCTAATTATTTAGAGGTTTGTCAATGGAAATCCTTCTCTTCTTTTTGTAATTAACATCTGGATATCATGATTAATTTAGTCAGGAGCTGATTATTTACTCTTTAAACTGCTTAGGTTGCACAATTTTTGAGGGTGAATCCAGACTCGGGGCTCTTTTTCTTTGACTCAAGCTATCGCCCTGTGCCGCTTGCGCAACAGTATATTGGCATCAGTGAGAAGAACTTTTTGGCTCGTACCGAATTGCTAAACAAGATTTGCTACAACAAGGTCACTTCATAATCTCTTTTGATGCTGGTTTATGCCCCTTCTATTGCACGGGAGGTTGCAATAAACAATTCATAAAAAAGATATGTATCAATCACAAATTATTTCATAAAAAAGATGATGATTATTGTTGTTATCATTATTATTATTATTATTATTATTATTATTAGTAGTAGTAGTAGTAGTAGTAGTAGTAGTAGTAGTAGTAGTAGTA
>JACYFF010010365.1:11142162-11207422 GCA_017589665.1 Selenicereus undatus | reverse complement strand
TAGTAGTAGTAGTAGTAGTAGTAGTAGTAGTAGTAGTAGTAGTAGTAGTACTAGTACTAGTACTAGTACTAGTACTACTACTACTACTACTACTACCACCACCACCACGACCACCATCACTTTGACTACATCCTAGGTATGCGAAATTTGAACTGTTGGTCAATTGATTGTCGATTTTGGAACATATAAGATATTATGTCAGCACTTTATGTTGCTTAGTCAAGTTTTATATAGCTCAAATAGCACGTGAAAACTATCTTCTTAAGATTTTGGCCTAAAGAGCTGTCACTAAGGTTAAAGTATGACAGATGTTGATATGTCCACAGAAATTTTATGTATCCTTGCTTATTATATAGATAATGGATTCACTTAAAAAGTTTCTGATCAATTAATATTTTATTAGTTTATAAATGACTGTTTTTAGTGATGATGGTTTAAAATTTAAATTTCATTTTAATGTAAAAACACGAATATTTATAGTTTGTCAGCTTAATAAAGTATCTCAAGGAAATATTTTAAATGTAAGAAATAATGAATTTGTAGAAATTGTTCAAAGTTGATATCAGTTATCTTTTTAGAATAATTTAATTTGGGGGTTGATCAAAACCTCCCAGTTTTGATTTTTGAGTCTCCTCTACCCACTCTTTTACCTATTCCATCTGAAGAAAACTCTCAAGTGGCTTGCTACACTTGATTAATGTATAATCATAAGATTTGGTTACGAACTTTCAGAAAGTATGTAATTTTAGCCATATTTTATTTCCTTTTTTAGATAATGTATGTTGATTCATAGAATTAAAATTTTAAAAGAAAGTCAAAATGGAGGGAGTGAATTTTTGAGCGTGTATTTTGGCATGATTAATGTAGTGCAAGTATGCATTTGAAAGAACATTTAAATTTATAGAGATCTCGTAAAGTGGGGATCCCGTAATAAACAATTTCATTGCAGGTGGTTGATTCACTGAGGCAGGGCCACCAAGCAATGGTATTTGTTCATTCTCGAAAAGACACGGGAAAAACTGCAGAGCGGCTGGTACTGCTCCTTGCTGAAGTTCTATCAGTTCATCTGACCACCTAAGGGATTGCTTGCATTGTACTTGCTTGAGTTGTAGCTGTGACCACTGGCCAGACATCTAGTGTTTGTAACTTAATTAATGAAGATATGGAGCATTCTAGATGCTGCGGCTCTTTATAAGATTTCTTTCAACATATGGAAATATCATTTGAGAAAAAATGATTAGCCAACTTCAGTGAAACATGCTGGTAAAATGATGAAAGGGAAACCTGGTTGACTGAGGAGTCTGATTGTGTAGAAAGGAGATGCTAGAATCATCTTTTTATTTTTTTTTACATACTCTGCTTAGCTTCCTTCATTCAACCGTGTCAGCAAGTCACTTGTGCAATTCATTGCAGATTTATTTTAAGAGTTCTGTCCATACAGCTTTTTTCTGCTAAAAACTAGTGCATGTCGTTTCCTTTGTCCTGAATATTTTTCTTCTCAAATAAGCATCACACAAAGGCTTCAGTGGAGCAGGAAAAAAAATGATGCTGTTGATTCTGGGATGTGTCATTGTCCCTATCTGTGCTGCTTTTGGCGCCATATTTACATTGGTTCTTTCATATACCAAGCAGATGTTTTCAGCTTATGAGTGTATGATTTTCTGGTATGCCTCTTTACCTTTGATGCTCAAAACAGGTTGAGCTTGCTCGAGAAGACAACAATCTGGAGCTTTTTCAGAATGAGACACATCCACAGTTTCAACTCTTCAAGGCTAGAATCTCAGTTATGCTGTAACTATCCTATTTGCAAGCTTGAGCTTGCTCATTGATGTAATTTTTTTTTTTTTTTTTTTTGCGTTCTTCTTCCAGAGGGAGGTCATGAAGTCTAGAAACAAACAATTGGTTGGACTTTTTGATAATGGGATTGGTATTCATCATGCCGGAATGCTACGTGCTGATAGGGCTCTGACTGAGCGCCTTTTCTCTGATGGGCTGTTAAAGGTCAGATATTTTTGTCTTTTGTTTCTGCTTTGTATTTATCTTTGCTTGCATGGTCAGATTATTGATATAGTGGTCTTCAGGTACTTGCATGCACAGCAACTTTGGCTTGGGGGGTGAACTTACCTGCTCATACGGTCGTGATCAAGGTTTGTACTTGTTCTTTAATGGTATCACATTAACACCGGAACTCAAATTGTGCCATATGGAGATAATTACCTATTCTTAGTCTTGATAGCTACTTGTGATTGTGTCTCTCGCTTACCAGTAACTTAAGGCTGCTGAAGTATCTGTTGTATTATTTCTGCTATCTAGTGTTCTAAGTGTGTCTTACTGTCTTAGTTTACGTGAGTAGTGAGCAATATCCCACCTTGGAAGTGTGAAATTGTACTGGAATTGTCTTATTTTTACTTCTAGTTTGTGCGAAATGTACATGTAGCATTCCCAGTTTTACAGTCAGCTGATTTGTGGCTGCTAGCCATACAACAACAACAACTACTAGTGCGGGTCTTGCTTTTGTGAGGTTTGGGAGATCCAAATGTAGACAATCTTACCTCTGCAAACATTTCTGCCCCCCAGAGAGACCGATTCCAAGAGACCCACAAAAAAGTTTTCTTAGGAAATCATTTAAGTTAAAAATCTTTTGGCAGGTGAAAAGTAATATAAACATGAAATACTCTAAGCCACACAAAATATAAATAAAACTGGCATAAAAGCAATATAAAAACAGTAAAGTAAGGGCAAGTGTGGTGCCTTAAACAACCAAAATTGTGGTAATAATAACCCTGAGAAGATCATACCATTGCAAGCACATAACAACGCAAGGTCACAAGATAAAATAATAGCCAATGCAACACATAAACAGACCCGACTCATTAAGAAGCCAAACAAAGGATATAAAGCAAGCTACCTACAGTCCGCCACTTTAATCATAGACCCTCACAAACTCCAATCATGAGCCATGTTCTCCATCAGTCTTAAAAATTCATATAATGTCGAATCACTTTGTTCCATTTCTTCTTTGTCATCCTTTATGTGTCCTACACTTTGGGACGTTAATTGTTTCAAACCTTCTCACTGGTGCCTCCACACTCTTCTTTGCATGACCAAACCATCTAAGTATAGTCTCTTTCATCTTATCATCTATGGGTGCCAACCCTACTTGTCTCTAATCACTTCATTCATAATCCTGTCAAATCTTGTATGGCTACACACCCACCTAATCATCATTTTCTTTGCTACCGATAATCTTTGTACTTGTGGGTGCTAGCCATATAAGCATTAATTTATCTAATGGGTTTTGTCTAATTTTGAGTACAACCTGAAGCGAATTGAGCCACTATATTTTGCGGGATCGACCTTGAGGCTCTCTCTCCGCCCTCTCTGTCTCTCTCACAGCACGCGCGCGCACACACTCTTTACACATGCACAAAAATACACGCACACGCACATGCAGATGTATAATAGTTTTTTTTGGGGGGGGGTTTGCCAGGTTCTCTTGTTTATAAATGCATAACTTTAGCACTACGCAACCACTTGGTTCGTGGTTTCTAATTTTTTTAAATTTTTTTACGGCAACATATTATTTACCTCCATTAACTAAGAAAGGTCTGCAGAGGCTAGGCACTCTCCCACCCCAACTAAGATCTGACCCCTGCTGCATCTTTACTGCACTACAAAGTGTTGCATTATGACTCATCCCAAAAAAGGAGATTCTTTGAGGGTGTGGAGATGCCGCTTCAATGTTTCAGATTATTTCATCAAGTCTCTCTATTGTTGGGACAAAGGGATCTTTTGTTACTCTTCTCTTGATCTCTTAGATTTTGTGGATAGTGTGCATATGGGATGTGTATAGCCTTTTGTAGGATGCTAACTTTGCATCCACCCTTTTGTTATGAAATATATTCATTCTTTTCCTGATAAAAAAGGGGGGGGGGGTTTGCATTATGTGAACTAGGGGCGAGCTGGACCGGTACCCGGGTGGATTTTTAGGAATCGGAATGGGATTCGGTTGGAACCGTTTCTTGAAAACCAAATTATAAGGATAAATCAAATACGTAATAAGTAGTAAATAAGATTCACATACTCTAAAGTAAACGTAGAGAATTGGAGACAATGCTATTCAGAAACTCATAAATCAAGATTACAAAACAAATGAGAAGCCTAAAACTATTTTAATTCACTTGAAATAGAAATAGAAAGAGAGGGAAACGGTCAAAATGAGATAAAAACAAATACGTAGTAAGCAACAAGGCTCATGAGGAGAAGAATCATAGTTTGAAGGAAGAAATCCATGGCGGTCGAGATACATAAAGAGTAAGTAGGAGATAAACTGAAAGCAAAAAAGACAAAGGGTTAAAGTAGGGTAGTTGGGAGGTGGGTTTTAGTACAAAAGATACATCACTGGAGGAATAAGGGTTTACTTTTTCATCAAAATTCTTTAAATTTTGATCGGGTGTCAATTCGGGTCCGGTTCCAAAATTTCAAGACTCGTTATTCGTTTCTCTATTCGTTTTTGGGTTATTTCATTTGATATCCTTGTATTTTTCAAAAATCCACTTGGTGGAGAGTGTGAAAGAAATATATGGTCTACTAATAATATTCATCAATTGAAATTATTGAACAGTATCTTTATTTTCATAGTTGGTACCAAATGGATTTCTCAAAAGTATCGCTGTACCAAATGGAATATCTCTTCTTTTTTCTACAATGCCTGAAGCAAGAATTTCTATGCCTTGGTTAACCAGGGTACGCAGATATATGATCCAAAGGCTGGTGGCTGGCGGGACTTGGGCATGCTTGATGTCATGCAGGTGAAGCATTTTTTTGTCCAAGTTCAGATTGTGGAACTTGTTTTGTTGCTCTACCTTGTTTGTCTTCTCTTTGTAACTGTTGTAATGCCATGCTGTTAGATCTTTGGACGTGCTGGAAGGCCTCAGTTTGACAAAAGCGGTGAAGGCATTATCATTACATCCCATGACAAATTGGCTCATTATCTAAGACTTCTTACCAGCCAACTCCCTATTGAAAGTCAGGTAGTATCTTGTATTTTATTTGGTTTAACACTAATGTTATGGTTGCCTTAAGCACTTGGTTCACTATGTCCAGTATATGATAGGACCCGGCTTCAATTAGCCTTGTTTCTGCATTTAGGTTGGGCGGCTCTTTTAGAGGGCCTCATTTGGTTGTGATTGCATTTTGCAACATTGTACTTTGATTATGCACCTCTTAGAGACGTGTGATGGGTGAAGGTTAGGAAGGAAGTTGATCATGATCAAATGATCAAACTTGCTTCCCATTGTGTTGGTGCCACTTTATTTCCGTTTTCTGTCCTTTTTTGGGAGAGGGGGGGGGGAGGCGATTATAAAAAGTATGAAGATTTCCCTCACTATCTCTCTACCTTACTTGGTGGTAGTTGCTTCGTATTGTTATTAATTACAAAAATGGCTCTTGGTAATCATTGTGAACAAATGTCTTATTAGCATTTTCTTTTGGTGGAACTGAGTCACAAAAGGCACGGCGATATAATTACCTACAATGAAGGAATGGGGAAAATTATTCTTATTAATAATTATAAATAAGAGATTTCTATCACCATAGTTATTAATTTCCGCCGTCATAGACTCTTATATTTCAATTTTCTGCCCCCTTCAAACATAGTTAGGGTATGTTTGGTAGGGTTGAAAATCATTTTACTAGAAAACCATTTTTCATGTTAAATGATTTTTCATGCAAATTGATTTTCAGTTCATAGTTTCATTTGTTTGGTAAAATGGGAAATGAAGTTTATGAAAAATGAGTTTGATTAGTAAAAAATGAACAAAAAAGCTAAAAAGAGGCACATTAGTGAAGAAGCAAAAATAAGTAAGATATTTAGAAAAATAGAAATTTATATTTTGTTCTTTGGGGAATTATATTACAATAGTGGTGTCATCCAGATCAAAGTTGTGACATGTATAGTTTTCAATTTTTTTTGTTAGGAAATAGAGCAAAGTAATAGCGGAAGCAATGTTTGATTCCTTTAGAATCTCTACCAATGAGTAGTTGCTTATCTTTGATTCCTTTGGGCCTTGGGTAGTTTCTAAATGTAGACTTTGTTAGTCCTTTTAAAAAGGAAAACCTCTTAAAAAAATAAATATAAAAAACAAAATGGTTATCTTATGATAAGTTCCTAATCCTTATAAACTTCTTGATATATATGTATATACACACACACACACACACACACACACACACACACACACACACACACACACACACATATATATATATATATACTTATATGTATATGCATACATATACATACATATATAATATATATACATATATACATAGATTTATATATGTATAGAGAGATACACACACACACATAAATATATATATATATATATATATGTATGTATGTATGTATGTATATATACATATATGTGTATATATGTGTGTGTGTGTGTGTGTATATATATATATATGTATGTATGTATATATATATACATATTTGTGTATATATGTATGTGTGTGTGTGTGTGTGTATATATATATATATATATATGTCAAAAGTGGTTTTATAAATAAATTTAGTTTGTAAATAGAAATACAACAACAACACTTCCCAGTGTGGGTCCCACTTTTGCGGGGTCTGAGGAGATTCAGATGTAGACAACCTTACCTCTACCGACATGCCTGTCCGTAGAGAGGCTGATTCTAGAAGACCCACAAAATAGGAATTCGTGAAAAACATTTTATAGAAGAAGGATTTTGTGAAAATATTTTTATGAAAAAGGATAAAACTAAGGATAAGCTGTAGAGAATAAACTAATAAATACTAATAAATCATGTGACAAAAACTATTTAAACATAAGTGCAATATAGCCAAGGACGGTATCGTACCTTAACATACGACGGTAGGCATCAAATGTCTCTTTCCAAATGTATGTATTACCTGCTTACAAACTGTGCACACCAAATATGAAAGATACAACTCAACGGTTCACACAACCGGAGTATCGGGGTTTACATCCCAAAACATAACTAACTTTAACCAGAAAACATAACACTAACTAGATGGTCGGCTCATATGGCCATACGGAGCGACTTATAAACAATATGCATTACATGAACTTAGAATACTGGTTTACAAACAAGTATACACTAAGAATACATAGTATGACTTTATCAAACACGTAAGATCCCTTCCAATGGGCACAAATGGCACCTTGCAAGCAAGAACAGATTCCAGCTGATTCAACTTCTTCCTGTTAAAAAGAAACCTAGGGAAAAGGGAAAAGAGTAGTGGGATGAGCAACCACACGCTCAGCTACAAGGCCAACTCTCTAAAATCTAAGACCTTAATCATATCCTGCCATTGTCTCCTGTCCCGAGTCAGGTTCTCCGTCAATCCTACAACTTTCAAGTCCTCTCTAATCACCTCGTCCAAACTCTTCTTTGGTCGTCCCTTACCTCTTTTACATTCGGGAATGTTAATCTTCTCACATCTCCTCATTAGGGCATCTACACTCCTTCTGTTCACATGGCCAAACCATTTGAGTCTTGTTTCTCTCATTTTATCTTCGATGGGAGTCGCATTAAGTAAGTGTCTAATTACTCCATTCCTAATTCTATCCATTCTCGTATAATCACACATCCATCTAATCATCTTCATCTCTGCTACCATCAACCTTTGAACCTGGGTATTTTTTATAGGCCAACACTCCGACCCATACAATAGAGCAGGTCTAACCACCATACGATAAACTTTGCCTTTTAGTCCCACCTACATCCTCTTATCACACAGCACACTTGAAGCCCACTTCCATTTTTGCCAACCCACTTTTATGCGTTGGTTAATGTCTTTGTCAACATCCCCTTGCTGTTGGATGATGGAGCCTAAATATTTAAACTTCTCGACTTTTGGTATTGTCATCCTATCAATGGTGACTTCCCCCCCATCTTCCCTCCCATTGAAACAACAATGTAGGTATTCAGTTTTCGATATGCTTATTCTAAAACCCTTCGACTCCCGTGTATGTCTTCATCGCTCCAACTTGTCATTAACTCCCTCTCTGGTCACATCAATAAGAACAATGTCATCTGCGAATAACATGCATCATGGTAACTCATCTTGAATCCCTTTTGTAAGTTCATCCATAACTAGAGTGAAGAGAAAATGACTTAAAGTTGAACCCTGATGCAGGCCCATACCAACGTGGAAGTCATAAGCCGTCCTAACAATCGTTTTGCCTCCTTTGTACATATCCTTAATAACTCGAATATACATTGAGGGCACTCCTTTCTTTTCCAAACATCTCCATAATACTTCACGCGGAACTCTATCATACGTTTTTGCCAGGTCAATGAAAATGGGTTTATACACACACACACACACACACACACACATATACACACATACACACACACACATATATATATATATATAGACACACACACACACACACATATACACACACACACACGCACACACACACACACACACACACACACACATATGTATGTATACACACACACACACATATACACACACACACACAAACACACACACACACACACATATATATATGTGTGCGTGTGTGTATATATATGTGTGTGTGTGTGTGCGCGCATGTGTGCGTGTGCGTGTGCGTGTGCGTTGTTTATGTGTGTGTGTGTGTGTGTAGGTTTAAATGTAAGTCTGGATTATCCTAATTGTTAAATATCGAATTAATAATTACATGGTATTGTTCCTTGTCAAAAAAAATAAAAATAATTACATGGTATTGTTTTGTTAGTATACTGTTAGTATACCAATCAATAATTACTTATCTCTACTTGTTTCGAGCTTTGTATAATTTTTAAATTTACACTTTGTGGAACCTTTAACAGAAAATGCATATTAAAAAACAAGCAAGAGAAAATTAAGCTGTAAAACCCTGAACCTAACCACTTTTACCTATCCCTAATGCATTTGAAGGAGTAGTGGTCCTGTGCACAACCTCTATATATTACGATACACAACTATTATTTTTTCTTGATTATAGGTCGTGGCAAACAAACTTGCGCTGTAATACCTCATGATCCACTTACGTTTACCCATCCATTCGGAGAGTCTGAATTGCATGTGGTGTAGCAGTAGTTCCTTTAAAATTTATAGTTGACAAGTAGGTTAATCTCTTAATTCCTAAGTTATAACTTAAAAGATACATATATTTAGCCAATCTTAATGTATATTTTGAATTTTGCATTTTATAGTTTGAGATGTCATGTTACATATCCTAATTTCCCCACATTTTCATATTTGAGACCTCAATTTCACTCTACGTATTGGCTGATTTCTTTGGATCTCAGTTTATTCTAAACCAAATAAATGGAGATGGGGTTTACAATATAAAATAATAGGTCCATAGTGTGAGATGAGTCCAAAATTGCTTTTATTTTGCTTGCTTCGTCATGTCTGCATTGTCAAGATTTCCAGTGTTCAGTGTTGCCCCTTCTTGCAAATGGTCGGATTTCTACTAAGCGGTGCTTTTGTTTGGTGGAAAAATAATTTGTATGTTAAATTTTGTCCCTCTAGAATTTGATTCTAGTTTTATTACATTTCTGTTTCCTAGTATGTGCAAGTATTAATGGGACTGACTGCACACTAGATATCAGCTCATTGAAACTGTTAGTTTAACTAACTGATAGTGTAATCTAGATTTAAATGGGTGGAGGGGGGGCAAAGATTGAAAAGAATGAACTTTTCTTTTTGAGGTCATCATATTTCTTTTGTTGCATACGTCATCTCTATCACCTTTTTTTGCAGTTTATTAACTCATTGAAGGATAACTTGAATGCTGAGGTAGCTCTGGGAACCGTGACAAATGTGAAAGAAGCTTGTGCATGGCTTGGCTATACCTATCTATTCATAAGGATGAAGATGAATCCCCTGGCATATGGTATTGGATGGGATGAGGTATCAATTTCTGGATTATTAATTCATAAGATGTATTTTCCTGTATTATTTGTGTTGTTGAGGCTACTTTAGCTTGTATTGTTCATGATTGATATTTTTTTAGTAAAACCAGTTATTGTGCCTTCCTGTTTGCCACTTGTCTTTGCAAATAACATCATATTGTTTTGCGTTTCTATTCGTTTGTCTTCAGCGTGATTGAAGGGTCCTCATCTAGTTGTGGCCTGTAATATATCCTTTATGAAGATTCCTTGTGTACTCCGGGTCACTATTCTCTTTCTTTATTCTAAAACTAAGAATAACTTTCTTCGTGATGAGGATCTTTTTTTTAAAATTTATTTAATGAGACCCAAAAATTGGATGATAAGCAAGCATGCGACATGCAGAGAAGCTAGTTTTGTCCCATGATTGGACTATCAACATCAACTGCACCTAAAGAAGAAGTCCCTTCTTGTCCCAATAATATAAAGCCTTGATCCACTTTGCGAGTTTAGGAGGTGCGCGAATGCCATAGAAAGCTCTTTTATATAAGAGGTGTGCCAATGCCATAGGAGCTTTTCTATTTTTCTCTCTTTGAATCGTGGAGATACAACAACAACAACAACAACAACTCCCAGTGTGGGTCCTGCTTACGCAGGGTAATCGTGGAGATGATAGTCATAATTTCTTTTCTATTTCTAGTTGTCTGAATGATCCAATGGCATAAAAAACTCTTCAATTTCTCTCTTGCTTGGATCTGAGGACTGACCCTAATGATTTGCTGTTTAACATCTCTACTAAAAGTGCCTCTGAAGTCAGCATGAGTTGATTAACAAGTCCTTGCAAGAGAGAAGGATATTTGTTTGGGGTAGGATCAATACAACTGACATGCTTCAGAGAATGAGACCTAGATGAGCCACTTCTCTGCATTTGTGTTCTTCATTAAGGTAGATATGACGAGTACAAATGTTCTAAGAGGAACGTTCTGGTGCAACTGTGGCATCTTGGATTTGTCCTGCCGCTATTATGGACCTCTTGTAGAAAACATAAATTGCTAATTTGGAGTGATGAGAGCATGAATTGCTGTGGAGCTGTTCATTACTAGGAACCTTCTGGTGGATTTCATTAAAGGAATTCCTGTGTCCTTTGGGGCTGTCTCACTGATGCAGGGTGCTAGTTTGGAAGGGCACTAGTTTTAATATACTAGAGATGTAGACCTGCAACCCACTTGGTGAAAGATGCAACCTTTCTAGAATCCACCAGAAATTAGAAAAAGATGCAATCAGTGCATATTTTTTTTATTTCGTTTCTTGCCTAATTTTTTCCAATTTATTTTCAGAATGTTTCTGACTCTTCTAGTTTTCTGGCTTTTTTGTATTTTTGTTATGCATGGCGTCTTCTCATGTAATTTTTTTTATTGTGTTAACAGGTAGTTGCAGACCCTTCCCTAAGTTTGAAACAAAGAGCCTTCATAACAGACGCTGCACGTGCACTTGACAAAGCAAAAATGATGCGGTTTGACGAGAAAAGTGGCAATTTTTACTGTACTGAACTTGGGCGTATAGCCAGCCATTTCTATATACAGTATTCCAGTGTTGAAACTTACAATGAAATGTTGAAACGCCATATGAGTGACAGTGAAGTAAGTCATTACAAATTAATTGCAACTATATTTTTATTTCTTTTTCTCTTATTTCCCTTTATTATGCCGTATGTTTTTAACATTAAAATATACATATCCTAGACGATGAATCTAGGATCCAATGGTCCAATGAGGATAAATGTTTTCTGATTGTCAAATCTAAACTCATCAAGCTCTAAGTTACTCTAGGATTGAAAAGGGAAAAAAAAGATTCCCGAGGTTTTATTTTTGGAGATTTTGTGGGCCTTGTGGGGCATCCCCAATTTATCTGCACATTTCGACTCCTGGCAGGTGGCAAGAATATTACAGATCACTCTTATGTAGAGTGTAGACTTACATCGTTTGGGTGATTGATGTACTAATCACTATCTTGATTAGCAGCTGTTGATTTTCGCTTTCCTTGTGATTTCTGTTGATAATTTCTTTATGTCTCCTGTTTGTTCACTATTTCGTGCCCCCTACTGGTTTAGGTGATTGACATGGTCGCACATTCATCTGAGTTTGAAAATATCGTCGTTAGAGAAGAGGAGCAAATGGAGCTGGAAGCTTTAGCACGTGAATGCCCATTAGAGGTTAAGGGTGGTACTTCCAGTAAACATGGGAAAATTTCGATTCTCATTCAGGTTGAATCCTGGTCGCTTTCAACTAATTGGTTTATGCTCTCCCAAGATGTTGATGTTTTGGGATGAATAATGATACAGCAGTCTCTTTTGTTGGCAGTTGTACATATCCCGAGGATCTATAGAGACGTTTTCATTGGTTTCTGATGCTGCCTATATAAGTGCAAGCTTGGCTCGTATTATGCGTGCTTTATTCGAGATCTGTTTGCGCAGAGGGTGGTCTGAAATGTCTTCCTTCATGTTAGAATACTGTAAGGCTGTTGACCGGCAAATATGGCCCCATCAACATCCACTCAGACAATTTGACAAAGATATCTCCTTGGAGGTTCCCCAAGAGCTCTGCTCCTCTTTTCAACTCTATCTGAGTTAAGTGGCAACTTACAAATTTATCTATCTTTTTTGGTACAGATATTGAGGAAGCTTGAAGATCGGGGGGCTGATCTAGACCGTCTTTATGATATGGAGGAGAAAGACATTGGAGCTCTGATTCGTTATGCCCCTGGAGGGAAGGTATGTTCATAATTTTGTGGTACTCTGACTCATTTTATGTGTTGAACTTTTTTCTCTTTTTGCAGATAGTGAAGCAATATTTGGGATATTTTCCCATGGTTCAATTGTCTGCTACAGTGAGTCCAATCACCAGAACTGTTTTGAAGGTTGGTCTATTGCTCGGTAATATTTTCTCAAAATTTCACTCCATAATAACAGGCGACAATATTTAATTCTGTTTGCTCGTTGAAGTAGACTTTGTATTTAATTGTTTGGATGGCAACATTATGTACTTATTCTTTGAAACCCTGTTAAGTCGCAGCATGATCCATTAATAAGACAGTTGATGACGATAAATCCTGTTTCTTATCGTTTTCAAACATGTTTCTAATCCTTTATACTATTCAGGTTGATCTACTTATAACTCCTGATTTCATATGGAAGGATCGTTTCCATGGGGCTGCCCAGAGATGGTGGATTCTTGTTGAGGTTCTGTGCTTTCTTCCTGCTTCTTTGCATTTCAATCAATTCGTAGTTTATTTAAGCTGGGGGTTTTCTCTTTCTAGAGGAAATTCTCTCCAAACATTATTCTGTTGAGATGCTGCATCCTGTCTGTATGACTCCTCCATTAGTCAGAAATCAATGCATTCATTGCATCAGAAGTGTACAGCCTCCCTTCTTTCTCTTTTTCCCCTTGCTTTTCAGTTTTGCTTTTTCCATTTTCTTTTTAGTACATGGATTCCACTTAATTAAAGGGAGCCATACGGCATCCACGATCATGGTAAAAATCAGCCAAAGACAAATCTAAAATATCAATTCATTGGATTTGTCAAACTAACTAAAGGGTTAGTTTCCATTCAATTGTCCTTTCTGATGTTACGATTTATTATGAGGCCCCTATACTCATTAGTTTGTTCAGTGAGTGAACAAATTGATCCAATATCATTGAGCATATTTAGAGGAAATACATCCTTTGCAAAGTCACATAGATTGACTTTTCAGACCTTCCCACATGGAAGATCTGATTTAGACTGCATAAATAACGTACTCCTGAAAAGTGACAAAAACCTATCAAGAGAGGGTGTAAGGAGATTAGATTCTTTCCTGGGGGAACCATTCGTCCATCTGCGAACTTGCACAATAAGAGATACTATTTTGTTCCTAAAACGAACGAAAAACTAAATGGAAATGATGGTGTAAAGGAATTGGGGCTCAGATTGGAAACGATGGCTGCGAGTAGCTCATCACGATACTCGAGAATTAAAACAAGGGTTTATGACGTAGGAGGCAGTCACATCACATATATTGTGCTCTAAAAGTCAATTTGCTTTTCATTATCTTGATGTGTGCCATAGGGGGTTGATTTCTTAATTTTTCTCACTGTGACTCATGTGGATGCTTTTTGGACTAGCTCTTCTCAATGGGCCGATTGGCTTCTGACAGTTGCTTTATGAAGTTTGTCATCACATAGTTAATACTATAATTGCTGTCCCAGCTTATTCTGATGTAACAAGACGTGTAAACAGATGTATTATCTTTCGAATTTTGAAATCACCATCTATTCCTGAGTCCTGACCTTTATTATTCATTTATTCATAGAAGAGGCCCATTATTGCATGTCTTAATAAGCTCAGCTAACAGGCTACTCTAATATGTAAATCTCAGATGCCACAAAGCAGTAGCCACCTAGCAGTTCACGGAGGATGAAATGCAGAATCATTGTTGTCTTTTTAATGAAGTTCTTGTACATCACGTCAGAATCCTTGGACAAAAATATTCCCATGTTCCTCCTCTTGTAAAGCAACTGTAGAAAGATTTGTCATGTCTGAGTTACTTGGCAGCTGGAGATTACATTAACTTTACATTCGGATCCAAACTCCACGTTCCTCCTCTTGAAACTTTCACTGTTTCATTTCGTATTTATTAGTTGTTACATGGAGTTTGAAGCTTTTTTTTTAAAATTTATTGACAAACCAAATTCATAACAAATTTCTCTGCTTGCTGAATGCTAGGAATGGCTTCTGCTGATATCTAAGTTTCTTTTCCTTTTTTTTCTCATTTGATAATTGTATGCCGGCTTTGATGTGCTTCATCTGAAAACAATTTGATTGAAGTCCCTATATAACTGAAAAGGCAAAACGCATTTTGTTACCCATCTCTGTTTTTCACATTTTTTGTGAAGCTCAATTTATTTGACCTGGACTCTCTATTTTGGATCATTTCACAAAACCCTTTTTGGTGGGTCTCTTGGAATCAGCCTCTCTACGGGTAGGAATGCCGGTAGAGTTAAGGTTGCCCACAGCTGGATCTCCCCAGACCCCGCGAAAGCGGGACCCACACTGGGAGTTGTTGTTGTTGTTGTTGTTGTTGTCTCTATTTCGGATCAGGGTTACTTTTGTTATTCTTCTTTTGATCTTGTTGATTTTGTGGATAATTGGATATGTTTAGCCTTTGTATGATGTTAACTTTTCATTCAACCTTTTGCTCTTGTTAATTGTAATGTATTTTTCTTTACCTTATCCCAAAAAAAAAACCTTATTTGAACAGGACTCTGAAAATGACCACATATATCACTCAGAGCTTTTCACTCTCACAAAGAAGGCCGCAAGAGGGGAGCCTCAAAAGCTTTCCTTTACTGTGCCAATATTCGAACCTCATCCGCCACAGTACTACATTCGTGCAGTTTCTGATTCTTGGCTACAGGCAGAATCTTTTTACACTATATCCCTTCACAATCTTGCACTACCTGAGGTAATTTAAATGCAGAATGTAAATATGAATCTGATGTCCTCATGTCCATTGGTCACATTCTCTCCCTCTTTCTTTTTCCTGTGAGAAACCAAACTTTTCTATTCTTTCTATGCAGGCTCACAGTTCCCACACTGAATTGCTTGATTTGAAGCCTCTACCTGTGACGTCACTTAGCAACAGAACCTATGAATCCCTGTACAGCTTTTCACACTTCAATCCTATTCAGACACAGGTGTGCAGTTTGAAGCTCCACTAGTTTCTAATTAGGATTAAGAATTTTTTTCCTCATAATGCTCAAAGCAGCATTTATGTTTTAATGCTCTGCGTTGATTGCAGGCTTTTCATGTCCTGTATCACACAGACAACAATGTTCTTTTGGGAGCTCCCACTGGAAGTGGGAAAACTATATCGGCAGAGCTTGCAATGTTTCGCCTTTTTAATACTCAGCCTGATATGAAGGTTAGTTTGGGACATCTTGTCCAGTCAATTCTGTCATCGAATGTATTTGCTTGTGTATTGCTAAGCATTCTGGAATCACATGAACGTAGGATCTCTTTCCTTTTTAGCTTTTCCAGCTCTCCTCTGTCTCTCTCTGCTTTTGTGGTTTTAAATAGATTGAATGCGAAGAAACCAATACTGTGGATGATATGTGACATGAATCCATGATGTAACGTGGAATTCATTTCCCTACTCAATGAGTGCTTCCCTTAAAGGTGACAGGATGTTGCTCTCAGATCTTGTTTGTTTTGAGAGATCAGCTTGCGAATTTCGTGAACTTTTTTCTCAGTACCAAGTGTATCGTAGTTGTTAGAATATCCGCTTTCATCTTATGCAATGATTCGAGCTTATAATGATGGGATAAAGCAAAATATCTCTGTAACTGTCCTCTGCTTCTTTTTCATGGAGTCCAAGGCAGTGAGCTTTTTCAAATCTGGGGCCAGATGGAACTAACCTTGATGTATTTCTGCAATTCAGGGGGTAAGATTTCCAAGTTGGACCCACACCCTGCCTAGGGGGACTCTTGGGTTATGGGCTTGTATGTAGATATCTTGCTTGCTAGATAGATTCATGGCTCAATTACTTGGATTTTTTATTAAAAGAAATCTCTGTTGTAATCTGGATTTCCTGGTTACAACGGACTTTCGTTTGTGATTTTGATGTATCATTCCTACTCTCTTTTTTCTATATGCATGTACATACAAACATACCCTCAAAGCCCTATTAATCCTCTTGGTAGTGATAACAAATGTTTACATGTTCAATTTATGTTTAGTTCATACTGTCTGAATATTTTCTGAGATTTAGTTGAAAAATGATTGCCGGTCTAGAAGCCAACAGGTTACAGTGATGCTCTGTGTGCTTTTTGGTAATTTACTTTAGTTAGGCTTGAGAAAGGTGGTGTATTCTTTCTTGGTTGATTTATCACTGCCTTAGCAACGATAGTCGTTTATTTGACCTGTGCAGGTTATTTATATAGCACCATTGAAGGCTCTTGTCCGCGAAAGAATGAATGACTGGAAAAGGCGTCTTGTGACGCAGCTTGGGAAAGAGATGGTTCTGTGCTTCTGTTTATTAGCATTTGTGGATACTTAATTTCTTGTATAGTCTGAATAGCTTGACAAATGGCCATCTTATTTGAATCATTTCATCAGGTTGAAATGACTGGTGATTATACTCCAGATTTGATGGCCCTTCTGTCAGCAGATATCATCATCTCTACTCCAGAGAAATGGGATGGGATTAGCCGTAATTGGCATACCCGAAGTTATGTTAAAAAGGTTTGTCCCTTACCTTTTCTCAGCTGCTGCTTTTATTTGGCACCATTTTGCTTCCGCTTCCTCTTGGATGGATGGTCATAGATATATAAAAAATGTTTATCTGTTCTTCCATTCCAGACATATTATTGTTTTTGGTCCTTTTTTATTTTTCAATGGCTCCCATCCCCATTTTTATTGAACTCATGGGCCACATTGGCTCTGTGCCTTGCTCCGTTTGTCTTTCTATTTTCTTCCATTTCTAGTCCTCATGGTCTTTTCCTGCCCAACATGCACATAGTGCATGCAGATAAAGTGCACAAACACATCAATCTATCATCCATGCTTTTTCCATTTCCTAGGGGTAGACATACAAACGTGAGTGTGGTTATCCTCTATGATTTAACACCTATCATCTGTTCCACTTGATTTGTAGGTAGGACTGATGATATTGGATGAGATTCACCTCCTTGGAGCTGATCGGGGTCCAATCCTTGAGGTAATGGTTTGTCAAATTATTATTGGCATCATCATTACCATCACCAGCTGTTGGTAGGCCTCACCCTTTAGGGCCCAAAAACTGGGTTATGAAGGAATGCAATTCTTCCACTGGTACTGACTGTCGCTTTTTGGACAAGGTGCATAGGCTAGTGTAGTGGTTGAATATGGTCCAATCAGTGTGATGAGTATCATTTGCACTTCTTGGTAGCCAAATCAGTTTCTTAACCATCTGATTCTACTATCTGCTGATTCGATTCCTTCTAATTTTTCACATGCTCCACCAAATAGGCAATGAAATCGACTTTTAAATCATGAATATGATTTGCCCTCTTTAGTAAAGATAAAGTATGCATTGATAAGGAAATGAAAAGGGGAATGCATAGGTATGATTCGACGAGGAGACTATAAATCATTACAGCTTCTGAAAAGATTATGTACAACACTTAATAAACATGCAGGAGCAAAAAGCCCCCATAAAAAATCTGCAAAAGAATGTTTTTGACACCTCGTGATTTTATAAGAGAACGAGGTGTTCTAAACATTTGAAATGGCCTAAAAGGAGTCAAGGGTTTTTTTCCATCATATGAAATGCTGTAGCATCTACAATTGTGGCTGCTTTGACACAGAACAGTGTATAAGCCAGGTCTTAGGGTGTGATTTTTAAACCACACTATGTAACAGCTTGGCAAATGTGGGATTTGAATCTCTTTGATGTATGTACTGGCTGTTATTTGGCTCACTTGCTACCTCTCCCTTTCTCTAGGTGCAATAAATAGAACTCAGACTTGTGGCTTGTTTTGGAATTTTGTGAGATCCATAATGACAGTAGATTGTGAATTTGTAGGTTATTGTTTCAAGGATGAGGTATATCTCATCTCAGACAGAACGTCCAGTGCGCTTTGTGGGTCTATCAACAGCTTTAGCAAATGCGGGGTATGTCATTGTATTTTGCAATATTCTTTTGATTTTCATCCTATCCAGGAAGCACACTTAATTGGTTTGTGTGAGAATTATAAGCTGGTGTAACAGCAGTGATGCTGTAAATATGGCTGGTGTGACTATTGTCTCTTGTGTCCTTATTCAGATAATGCTATGTACTTCTGTGGAATAGTGTCATAATTATCATCTACTCATGGAATTGAGTCTGCATATATTGATTCTGTAGATGCTGCTGCTTTTGTATAGCTTTGCCAATTAATTCACATATTATGTGATGGCTGGTGCTTCAGTGATCTGTAACAGTCGTCAGATTAGCTTCACTGCATATATAGCACATTAAAGGGGTTAATGGTGTGCCTTAAGCCTGTTTTTTACTGTTAGATAAATGCTATGACTTCAAGAGGGGTTTTGGATTAATATGCAGAGTAAGCATTGTGTCAAAGTGGGAAGTTACAGGCGATGTGAAATTTTCTGAAATTGGCTGAGTGTGCCCGACATAGGATATATACCCATACTGGACAGTTCTAGCTGACTCCAACTATTATGCTAACCCTGGATATCTAGCATACTAGTGTCATATGTTATACTTTAATGATTAGTGTAATGATCTTGTGTAAGTATCTAAGGGGTTTTGATGTTTAATGGGTAGCACAACGTGATAATGCTAGGAACTCAGAGACTACAGCCGAGGTAAACATCAAATAAGGTCCCTAGTTATAACCTAAAACATAACTTGGAAAGAATTAATGCCCTAAATGATAACCCTAAATAAACATGAAAAACAAAGAAAGCAAAAATATTAATATCTAAGCTTCCCATGCCTAGGAACAGACACTGAAGAACTATGAGAGTGTGAAATGCATCTTTGAGTTTAGGATTTGTCTGCCTTAGGCCTTGGGCTAGGGTTACTATCATGGGGCAGGATTCTACCTCTCTTGAGAACTGTGCCTGTTACATATGTTTGCTTTAAATGGACTCCAGTTCATACATCATACAATGTTGATTTGCCTCTTCAAAACTTGTGGTTATTTTCATTGTATTTTTCGTACTTTTTTTAGGACTAAATTAGGTTATCTTAGAAATGAGTCAAACTATGAATTGGTAAACAGTAGTTTGGTAATATTAGTAGTTTGGTAATATTATGATTTTGTAAATAGTAGATTGTGTTTTTTCGTTTTTATTTTTCTTTTCTTTTTGGGGGGGGGGGGGGGCGGTGGCCGCAGTCAGATGTAGCAACCAGAGAAGCTATTTCTGAAATACCTTAGAATTAAACTTTTTTACTGCCCGCTACTGCACAGAAAAAGAGCCATAGGATAGTGTTGTGTGGAATTTTGCTATAGTTAACCATGATTCAAGCCGTAAACAATAGTCACAAGGTGACCTCTTGCGGCATCTGGAAGGTGGGAATTATGCTATCTTATTAATATTTTCTATGCTATAAGATATTAATAACCCCATTATGCTGGGTGATTATTTAGAGAATTGGATGTGGCATACCAAATACATTTTCTTGTGTTTTATGAGGGTGGTTCTCCATCAGGTTGGATTCACAAAGTTAGTAGCTAATTGCTTGGATACGAGAGCCTGTCAGCATTGCCAACCAGGATGGCTTATCGTGAATGTAGACAGAACATCAAAAGGCACCCAGGGAAGCTTGTTTGGATCATTAAAAGGCACCTATGGCTGGCTTGTTTGTAAGGGTTACATCATATGTGATAGGTGTTGCTGTTATTCTTGGACCATTTTTGCAGTTTCTATTGGAGCTGCAGAATCAAACAGGGCTGGAGGTGGAGGGTTGAAAATTGGATGTGGTTGGAGGGTCCTTGCAACCTCTGTTTACTGGCCCAGCCATAAGTTAGAGACTTGGAAGCGGCTTCTTCATAGTTAGATGAAGGACAAAGCTAAGGCCAACAGTATGGCGTTTTTACTGTATCTTTAAAGAAATTGATGTGCAACCTGATGGAGTGTAAAGTTCTAGATAAGGAAGTGAAAGGGTCACCTTGTGGACCATTAGTCAATGAATCATCTGATTAAGTTCTTATCATAGACTTGTAACCAAGCAATGGAGAAATATGAAAAGAAAGAGGTGGTCCGGGTGATGGATGACTGCTGGTTATAGAAGTGTGTTCCTCAATGGACACTGAAATCAGCTGGTTTTGGTTTGTTTGTAATCTGAGAACAGGTGTTTGATGCAAGATGTAGGATATGGGGTTACAGAAGGGTGCGGGTGTAAGAATGGGGAAATGGATCTTTGAGGTTTTCTGATGAGTGGGATGATGTCCCCCACAAGATTTCTTGAAGCAGTGATGGGTCTGTCATTGAAGTTCAGGCTAGAGTGATAATCAGACTGCAGAAGCAGGGTTGTGAGTGTCTATATTAAGAATTTAATATGTTCAATGTGGCCAACTGATTTGACTTGTTTTCCACATATGTAGAATCTGGTTACCCGATTGATTTAGATTGCTTTCTTTGTATATAAAGAGACTGGCTTTTGGAGGGATGGTTCCTTTTATATTTGGTGAGTTATGTGGAAGGAAAGGAACAGGTTTTTGAGCGTAAAGCATTGTCTCTCAAAAGTTGAAGCTCTTCTCTTGAGAACTTTGTATAGTTGGAGTCAAGTGCTCAATTGTGGAAGAAATTTGATCTTGTTGGATTTTGGAGATAGCTAGTGAGACATTCATGTGCCTTGCACTGGTTATGTTAGTCGAAAGATGGTTTTTTGATATAAGAAAATATTATTTAAAAAATCATACGTATGTGATTCAATCACAAAAAAAGAAAAGAAAAGATATTGCACTTTTTGGTGAGTAGAAAAAGGATATGTGAAAAAATTGTAAGGTAGAAAAAGTTAGAGAAATTCATGAGCAAAACGGTGTAAGTTTAAGATACCCACACACACACACACACACACACGCACGCACGCATGAAAGCAAAAGAAGAGGAGAAAAAACACATTTTACCCAAATAGCTAGCAACACTAAATTTACATAGTTGCCATTACTATTCATTGATTACTAATAGATCTTATTTGCTTTTAGGGTATAAAGATATCATGCATGAGAGCTAGACCTCTGGGTAGGATGACTTATGTAGTTGTCGTTCTGAACCCTTTTTACATGGGTGAGATCCCTTTGGTCTCATTTTAATACAATTTTTGATCCCTCATTTAAAAAAAAAAAACAAATATACTCACATGAGGTTTTAGGGCTTGTTCTTTTCGTTGGGAAATATGGGTTGGGAAATGAGTGGAGTTGGTTGAGATTGGTAGAAGTGGGTATTTTCGGGTTGAAGTTGGTTGAATTTGGTTGAGGTGGGTTGAATTTTTTTTATAGAATGGGTGGAAGTGAGTATTATTTTATTGAAGTTGGTGAAGTGGGTTGAAGTTGGTGAACTGGGATCTATCCAACGAAAAGAACAGGGTCTTAGTGCTGCTTGTCCTCCTGCGCCTTTTTTCCCTTTGTTTTGGGGGGGGGGGGTTTAAACAATCTGCTTGTGAGTATTTTGTTGATCGTATGAGCTGATCTAGTACTTACCTGAATTCACCATCTTTTGAATCATCTTTCTCACTGAAGAAAGAATATAGATGACCCAGCGTTTAATATTATTTTGGGTGTGATTTATACATTTTATTTGCTTTTTAATGTTAATAAATAGGTCATCACCTGATAAAAAAAAATAAATAGGCCATAACAAATCTTGAAGCTGTCATTCCCTGATTAAATTGAATTCATGCATGTTTATCTAGAAAATAGGGAGAATCCAGCAGTAACTTTCAAACTTATGCTTCCTTTTGAAGTCTCAGACAACACCCAAAAAGAAGGGGGGAGGGATTCTTATAACTGGTGCTAATAAATTCGATCCTCTCTCTTGCAGGCGCACCTGCCCAGCCCTCCCCTTGTCCTGCCCAACAGACACAAATATGCTGCGGTGCCCAATGTCCCCCTTCTTTTGGGGAAGGTTGTGGGCTGCCGACAGGTCCTTTGTGGGCCTGACTATTGAGGGTCAGGCCTCCATTGAGCCTGGTCCAGTGTCTGTGCTGTCCCCTCCCCTGGCCTACCATGAGGCTATGAGCCCAATGGGTCAAGCACTTTAAAATGGGCCCTGGTGGTGGGCAAAGCTCCCCCCCCCCCCCCCGAAATCCTAAAAAAGAACCTTTATGTATTGCACAAATCTTTACATATCTGGATCGAGCCCATAGTTACATGCACATGGTGCTTTGAGGATATTAGGGACTGATGGATAAAATCCTTGAAAATGACCTTATGCTTGTTTAATGATTGAATTGTTTTTCATGATATGTTTTGTCTTTCTGAACCTTTTAGTGATTTGGCTGACTGGTTGGGTGTCGCTGAGATGGGACTCTATAATTTCAAGCCCAGCGTTCGGCCTGTGCCACTTGAAGTTCACATTCAGGTAAGTGAAGTAATTTTGTATTATTTTTGGCTGAAAAGCTTATGAAGGTTTAAACTTCAAATATTCATATCTGATGTAAAGACTGGACGTTCCAAAATTCATGGAAATGTATCATCACAAATTTTGGAGTCTCCCAATGGTTTATGCTTTTGGGGTTTGCTTGGTTTGGAATAGATTGATGCTGTGAAGGTTGAACGTGTATGGTACAAAATGAATAGGGTAATTCGGGTGGGCTCTGTCGTTGTTGTAACTGGTCCTTGGAATGCTCAAACCCCCAATAATGTGGTTGCGCTTTTGGGCTGTTCTTGTATTGTGATCCGAATAGGAAGCCTAAATTAGATCGACTTTGTGTCACAAAAAGCAAGCCATGTTTCCATGTGAGTTGTGTCCTGATTTGAGGGTGGAGAGTGTGTCTATTGTTAGACAGCCAAGGCTTTTATCAAATTGTCAAATTGAAATGTCAACAGGGTCTTGGGATCTTTCCGCATAGTTCATTTTGCTAACATTTATGTCATGCATTTAAATCCGTCTTTGTCTCATGTGCTAGCTTGATGGCTGTGGTCCCTAAGAAGAGTAGCTATGCATTGAATTGCTGCTCTTTCTTAAGTCTCAATTGAATTTTGAGTTCCCCAAGTCCGCAATCTTGGAAGTTCCTTCAGAACTGGAAATCGCATGTTATAGATTGTTTGTTCGTTTGTAACATATTGGAGGCGTTAAATGCTCAGTAGCTCACATAAGAGGAATGTGATCCAGCAAAGCATCCATCAACTCCTCTAGAACTGAATAGTATATCTACTATTGTTTTCTTTTTGCCCTTTATATATTCCATATGGAATGAGGCTTCCCACAAAATGGTGATACTTCATTTATTCTCTTTCGTTTATCTTGCCTTCCCACTCGGGGTGATATAGACAAGTGATTCAGCCACTAAACAAGCATGACCGGGGTAAAGTTTTCTACTACCTGAAATTTGCCCTTTTTCTAATACTTCTTTTTGATAAGGAACTAAAAAGTAATCTAAAGAAGAGGCATATTATGGACCACACCTCCCCCCCCCCCCCCCAAAAAAAATAAAACCAACCAAAAAAAAGGGGAAGAAGGGGGGATTTACAAGGGGTCTCCTACAGAATGTTAGGTAGGCACTGCTGCAGAGCAGCATAATTGTTTTGCTTTCTGGGAGCTTTTGGTTTCCATGGATGTACGTAACTATGTCCGGTGATATATTTCCCTATTTACAACGCCCCCCTCTAACACTACTGTTGAATTGTTTTGCTTCCAGAGAGCTTTTGGATTCCATACTTGTATGTAGCTATGTTCAGTTATTTATTTTCCAAATTATATCCTCCTCTCTTTATCTTAAAAAGTCAAACATTTTTGTCTGGTTTTTCTAGTGCCCTTCTCACCCCCCGCACCCCGCAAGAAAAAGAAACTAAAAAAGAAAAACAAGTAGGAAAAGGCAAAAAGCGGAAAACAATCATGTTTCGAGAACGTGTTAGATGCGCTACCACAGCCTACATGGAAACAAGAGGGATCCCATTCTGAAAAGTATCTGTGTCCATATAAGGCACCTTGAATGAATTTACTCTTAAGATAGGGTATTGTTCTGTTAAGCTCACTTATTCTTACAGTTGATGCATATAAAAGAAATGCTTCAATTTATCCTTGTAGTTAATGTGTTGATGCGTATAAAAAAATGCTTCATTTGTCCTTGTAGCTAATGTGGTGTTCTTTTTAGTTTCTAATTGTCAGAGCACTGTTTGAAGTTCTTCCCTCCAAGATGTTTAATGTAGCAATTTGACTCGTTAACATAGGGATATCCTGGGAAGTTCTATTGTCCAAGGATGAATAGCATGAATAAACCTGCTTATGCTGCCATATGCACCCATTCGCCCACAAAACCAGTTCTTATATTTGTTTCATCACGTCGACAAACAAGGCTTACTGCTTTGGACCTAATTCAGGTATGGGTGAATTATGTTTCTTTGGTATGCCATTTCGTATTTTTGTTTTTGTTTTTGTTTTTGTTTGTTGCACATTCGTGAATATCAATGACAGTTATGATGTTTCTTCCTCTTGGAATTCTGTAGTATGCAACATCTGATGAGCATCCGACGAAATTTGTCAATATGTCAGAAGAGGCATTGCAGATGATTCTTTCCCAGATTTCAGATCAGAACTTAAGGCACACCTTGCAATTTGGTATTGGCTTGCACCATGCCGGATTGAATGACAAAGATCGGTCTATTGTTGAAGAACTTTTTGGCAATAACAAGATTCAGGTACTTGACCTCTGAAGCTTTGCTTTGTATGGTGTAACAAATTGTACAGCTATATACAGCGTAATTCTTGTACTCCTTTTACTTTTTTACGGCCTTTGAGGCAAAAGCAAACCTTGCTATTCACCTGTATTCCTCCTTAGGATGGGGAGAGGTGGTTCAAATTTGGACAACCTTGGTCCTACCCTTGAGTCACAGACATGCTGTTTCTATCATGCTGTAGATTTGAAAGAGTTTGACTGACAGCTATTTTACAACAAGAGATACAGAAGTCAGAAAGTCTAGTGCCATATTTGGCTTTAGTCTGCTATAATCCAAAGTTGAAGGAAAGATTTCCCATAATGACTCGTCAAGCGAAAACTGAACAACATTCTTTGTCATTATTCTTTAAATGCCTTTAATAAATTCAAAAAAATTGTCATTAGTGGTTAGCATTAGCCTATGTTGCTTTTTAATTTGGTTAAAAAAAGCTATTCAGGTGGTTAGATGCAAAAGTAAACCCATTTACTCCATGTGATTCTCAATTTTAGAGCAAAAAACATGAAAGCTTTAGCAAATAGGTGAGTTTGACATTGAAATCCGTGTCTACACTCAATATTCCTATTGTAGATGTCAATTTTATACTGTTTGTCCCAACATTAGTATTGACCTTCTGTAGCTTTGAATGAATATTTTCGCAGCTTAATAAGCATCACAACAAAATTCTGGACTCATGTTGCATCGCAAATTTTTTCTTTTCTTGACAGGTACTAGTGTCAACTAGCACGCTGGCTTGGGGTGTGAACCTTCCTGCACATCTGGTTATTATCAAGGTTAGGCAAGTCTGCACATTATCTCGGTGTTATAAGCACCCGATGATTTATCCCCTTTTTTTGGGGGGGGGGGGTTGTGATAGTGTTTCTTGAGTACTAAGGATCTTTTGCCCTTGAGAATACACATGATTAGGAAGTTAAGGGGGACTCAAAGGTCACCTTTGCATTTAGACTTCATTCATTTCCATTTTTGATGGCTTTGCACTATTCTCTTATTTGGACATATTTCCATCATGATCAGAGTTTAAGGCTGTGTTCGGCACTAGCCTTTGAAGCAGCATTTAGGGTTTGACCTTTGACCGGTCAAAACACTAATTAGTCAAATTTTAATGTGCGGTAAGCTAGTGGCGGTACTAGTGTTCGAAGTAGCATTCATTGTTTCAAGTAACGTTTCTGAAAAGCTAATAAAATTAGCTTTTATCCGTTCAAAAGTAGTGTTTCATATTTTTTTGTTAAAAATAATCTCTAGCAGTTTTATTTGGTACTATCCCTATCCTACATGGTTCTGGCAAATACCTTCTAATAAGTGCCATCATTTTGTTTTTCCTTTTTCACGGGTTCTATTTCTACCCTTTGCCTTTTGACACTCTGTGTGCCCCTTTCTTTAGAACATGCCCCAGTAAGTTCCGTAATGGGTTGGAGATGTTGTCAAATCCTCACATGCCAATGTTAAGTACACAGCATTACATATTTGATGCAGGGAACTGAATATTATGATGGCAAAATGAAAAGATATGTTGATTTTCCTATCACGGATATCCTGCAAATGATGGGTCGTGCTGGCCGACCACAGTTTGACCAGCATGGTAAAGCTGTTATTCTGGTTCATGAGCCCAAGAAGAGTTTTTACAAAAAGGTCAGATGTATATACTGTTCGAATAGTGGCACTCTGACTGTATTTTACTGCCTTGTCTGATGATGTGTAAATTTGCTTCTACAGTTCCTCTATGAACCTTTCCCTGTTGAGAGTAGTCTGAGGGAGCAGTTACATGATCACTTCAATGCCGAGATTGTTTCTGGAACAATGTGCCATAAAGAGGATGCTATCCACTATTTGACCTGGACTTACTTCTACCGTAGACTGGTATGTTTCGAACTTTTCCGGTGGCTACTTAATGGTTCACTCACTTGGCATACTCTAAAATGTTGCTGGTTGGTATGAAGCGATATTTCTCTTTTTTCTTTATCCTATATAAGTAGGCTTTATGACCTGTGACATCCCTAGAAGTACTGTACTTCTAGGATCTAACCCAATTATGTGAGCCATGACTTTCTGGCTGTTCCTTTGATGTGTCTATGGAAGCATGCTTTTAGTGGTCCAGAGTGATCATTCTGCAGGCTAGTCAAACAATGTTAGGAAGCATTTGCTCTAGCATGTTTGCCAGGATGTTAGAAAGAACTTGCTATGAGCACAGTAATGGCTTTCTAATGGTTTTGATATGGGCTGGAAATTTGAGGCATGATTATCTTTTAAGGGTTTGAGGTGGGAAGAACAATTGCCTTGCTAGCATTGCACAAGATTATCATACCATCTTAGAGTATTTCCTTACCATTTTAGAGTATTGGTGCGGTGTTCCCATGCAAAATCCCTAGACAGAGGTGTGTTAAATACAGGTCTTGGATTCAACATTGTCAGCTTTGTTTTGTTGGACTGGAAATATTTTTGCTGTTTTGATTATTTTGTCGCACAAATAAATAGGTTAGGGGGATCTAATTTAACAGTTTCCTCTATATATGTTATTTTGGCGTAGTAGGTGTTCCATGTGTCTTGAGGAGGAAGAGTAGGTGAACCATCTCCTTGTTCATTGTCGTTTCGTCACTGTGGCATTTGTCTCTTTCCTTGATGAGTGTTAGATGGTTTCAACCTTTTTTGGTCAAAGATGTGGTGGTGGCATGGAGAAGATGAATGAAGAAGAGTCGGGTTTGTGGTGTTTGGAAGATGATTCCTTTGGCCATTTGGTGGTGTATATGGAAGGAAAGAAATCGTCGGATTTTTTAGGGTAATACTTTGTCCTTTCAAGATTGAAGCTCTACTTTTTCGGCCTTGCATGGTTGGAGTCGTGCCTTCATATACAGCGGAAGAAACATGGGTGTTTTGGATTTTGAGATGACATTATGCATGAGAGCTTGAGGGCATGATATTTTTTTGTAATTGCCCCTATTGTATATGGCTGGCATCTTATTGATGTCTATCTAATGCATTTTTTTCATTACGGGCCCACAGAAAAAAATCCTCTATAAGGGAGAGATGTTCTTTGTTTCATAATAAGGGACGTCTGTGGGTGTCAATTAGCTTAACTGATAAAGTCTTTGTGAATTATTTCCTGAGACGTGGGCTTGAATTCCTTCTACTTATTGGCCTTCACTCTTAATTTGCACCAAAAAAATAATAATAATAAAGGAATGGAGGATGTCTATTTTGTCCTCATGGTTCACCTTATCCCAACTTCTGCTGGAATTTCCTGTAGAAATTGCTTTTAGATACTTGTTCCTTTTGGGGTGATGGGAATCTGAAGAAACATGTATAGGCTTACATGATTTCATCACTATTACCACTGCTGTAAATTTTGTTTGCGCACAAACTTTTTACTTTTACAGATGGTTAATCCAGCGTACTATGGTTTGGAAGATAAAAATCCAGAGATCTTAAGTTCATACTTGTCAAGGTAATGGCTTGATAGTTCTTTTCTGTTTCCCACAACTGTTAGTTGAAAGGCATTGAAAGGCACTGCCATCCTAGTAACTTTCTTTCACAGGTTGGTGCAAAGTACATTTGAGGATTTAGAAGACAGTGGATGCATCAAAATAACAGAGGACAGCGTAGAACCTATGATGCTGGGTTCAATTGCTTCTCAATATTACCTAAGTTACTTGACGGTCTCAACGTTTGGCTCAAATCTTGGCCTGGACCTGTCTCTTGAAGTGAGAATACCAATGGCATAAGTACTTTTTATTTAACTCACATTTCTTTCTTTTAACAAAGTTCTGTCTCCCTTAGGTTTTCTTGCATATATTGTCTGCTTCCTCGGAGTATGATGAGCTCCCAGTGCGGCATAATGAGGTACAGCACAACCTCTTTGGTTAAGAATGTAATCAGCGATTTTGGTGAGATGTATATTTAACTGTGTATAGGAACATGCGAGAGCTGAGCATTTTTTGTGTTGAAGGTTATTCTTAATATCTTTTCTGTGAGTTATAAAATTGTCCTATTCGTTAGCACGAGTTCAAGTGTGGATGGTTATATGGGAAGTAGAGCTAGATGCATAGTAAAGTCAGCTAGCCTCAAATCTTGAAGGAAATACAATCTGCTGGATTCTGTTAATGCACTTGATGTGAAAGAAGAATCTGTTGATCTCAGCAGTGATGAAATAGACCAAAGTAGGGAGGCAAGAGAGGAGTTGGCAAGGGTATTGCACATGGAAGAAGTTTCTTGGAGGCAAAAGTCAAGAGCTCTGCGGCTTAGAGAGGGGTATCGCAACACAAAGTTTTTCCATAGAACGGCCAACCTGCGTAGGAAGTTCAACTTCATGTCAGGGGTGGAGATTGAGGGGAAATGTTATGAAACAATTGAAAGTATGCAAAGCTCTATACACTACAAGAAGTTGTTCTCTGAAAATGAACCCTGGAGGCCGAAAGTAGAAGGCTTGTCGTTGCCCTCTTTATCTACCTCCTCTAGGGAGGTCCTTGAGATGTCATTTGATGAAGAAGAAGTCATTAGAGCTCTACATGATTGTTGTGGGGATAAGGCGCCTGGCCCAGATGGAATGACTATGGCTTTCCTTCAAGCAAACTGGGATACGGTGCGAGGGGATGTGTTGACTATGTTCTCGGAGTTCTACACAAATGGGAAATTTATGGCTAGCCTCAATGCTACTTTCATCGGGCTTATTCCAAAGAGAGCTGATGCACAGAATATCAAAGATTATCGTCCAATTAGTTTGATTGGATGTATTTATAAGTTGCTCTCGAAGGTGTTAGCTCGTAGGTTGAGAAGTGTAATTGGGGACCTCATTTATGAGAATCAAAACGCCTTTGTTGGGGGCAGGCAGATTTTGGATGCAGTACTCATTGCAAATGAGCTTATTGACTCCAGGATCAAGTCTGGTAAGCCGGGGGTTATGTGCAAGCTTGACATCGAGAAGGCTTATCATCATGTCAATTGGGATCTTCTTATTTACGTGATGAGAAGAATGGGGTTTGGGGAGAGATGGATTGCTTGGATTCGACATTGTATTTCTTATGCTTTTTTTGCGGTTTTAGTTAATGGCTCCCCTTCTCAATTCTTTTCTGCTTCTAGAGGGTTACGCCACGGTGACCCTATATCCCCTCTTCGGTTCTTATTGGTGATGGAAGTGTTCACAAGGATGGTTAATTCGACTGCCACAGCAGGACTTATTTCTGGTTTCTCTGTAGGTCGGTTGAATGATTCTACTACTGATGTCTCCCACCTACTCTTTGCTGATGATACGATTATCTTCTGTGACAATGTTTGCGAGCAAATAGTGAACTTGCGTGGCATTCTTATTTGGTTTGAAGCGGTGTTTGGGTTAAGAGTCAATCTCTCAAAGAGCTCTATCTTACCAGTTGGGCAAGTGGACAATATTCAATTGCTTGCAGGGATTCTAGGATGTTCTATTGGTTCTTTTCGATCATCCCTCTTGGTGCAAAATTTAAGGATAAATCCATTTGGACACCTGTGATTGAGCGTTTTGAGAGAAGACTATCTGGGTGAAAATCAAAGTATCTCTCCAAAGGGGGGAGACTAACACTTATTAAAAGTGTTTTGACGAGCATCCCGGCGTACTTTCTCTCACTCTTCCCTTTACCAGTCTCAGTGGCTAATAAGTTGGAAGCTACTCAGAGAAAATTCCTTTGGGGGTCTTTTGGTAGTGACTTCAAATTTCATCTTGTTAGATGGAATATCATCAAGAATCCCATACCGGAAGGGGGATTAGGTGTTAGAGATCTTAGAATCTTCAATGAAGCATTGCTAGGCAAGTGGTTGTGGAGATACATGAATGAGAAGGATAGCCTGTGGAGAAGAATGATTAGGAGCAAATACCAGATAATGGTCTTGGATGGTATCCATCCAAACCACGTGGTGCTTATGGGCATAGCTTATGGAGGTTCATCCACAAAGGATGGGGAAGATTTTTTCATCATTTTTCCTTCAAGGTTGGTGTTGGTTCTTCTATTTTGTTTTGGCATGGTCGTTGGTGTACGGAGGGCCCTCTGCGAGATAGCTTCCCCTCTCTTTATGTGCTTACGGCAAATAGAGATGCTACTATTGCAGATTTCTGCCAACGTGAGCCTAGCACTATTGTGTGGTCTCCTGTTTTCATTCGTGATGCTTTGGTGGATGACGCTATCCTTGCCACTTTTCTCCGTAAGTTGAGTGAGGCTTCTTTTTATGACTCACTTGATGCGGTTACTTGGGATCTCAACCCAAAGGGTTTTTTCCCTGTTAAATCTTATTATATAAAGCTCATCTCTAATTCTACCTCCACTATGGAGTCTAGATTTTTGGGGCGGTTTCCTTGGAAAATCATTTGGAAGAGTTTGGCTCCCATGAAGGTGTCAGTTTTTGTGTGGGAAGCTTCGCATGAGAGTATTTTAACATGTGATAATTTACAAAAGAAGGGAATTATTTTGGTGAACAGATGTTCTATGTGCAAAGTCGATTTGGAGTCTCCTGATCACCTACTACTTCATTGTCAATTTGCAAGGGCTCTATGGGAGTTATCCTTTAGTTGCTTGGGAGTTTCTTGGGTTGTCTCGGATTCTGTGAGGAATCATCTTTTGGCTTGGGAAGGTGCTTTTGGTAGGAAAGTTAAAGAGAGAAGCGTCTTATTGATCCCACTTGCGATTTTTTGGGCTATTTTGTGAGAGAGAAACAAAAGAGTCTTTGAAGGAGAGGAGACGCTCCTTCAACGAATCAAAGATATCCTTATCAAGACTTTTTTTTTCTGGGATAGTGGGGACTTTTGTGATTGTTCTTTTGATGTAATTGATTTTGTGGATAGGTTCCATCTAGAGTGTACATAATCCTTTTGTGGGATGCTTGCTTGCAACCATCCTGTTGTACATTATTCAGTTTAATATATTTTACTTTTTTTCCCTATCAAAAAAAATCTTGAAGGGGCTTATTATATTGTCTGCAAACTTATGAGAAGAGATGAGATTGGAATACTGAATCTTGGTTTCAGCCGTCGAACTGCGTGAAATGACTGTCAAAAACTGATGAAACCTCTGCTTATGGAGTGTCTTTCTATCTACAGGAAAACTACAATGCAGCATTGGCTGAGAAGGTTCGATATGTGGTCGACAAGAACCGGCTTGATGATCCACATGTTAAAGCAAATCTGCTTTTCCAGGTCTTCCTTGTTTAGTGTCAGCCTCAGATGACTCATTCCCCAGCCCTCAGTTGCCACCCCCCCAAAAATGTTTTGTTCTTTTTTTATAATAGAGTTTGATGTCATTTTGCACTTGACTCTATTATAAGAGATGCAATTTTGGAATTCAGGCACACTTTTCTCAGTTGGACATGCCAATCAGCGACTATGTGACAGACCTGAAGTCTGTTTTGGATCAGAGTATACGTATAATCCAGGCGATGATAGATATATGCGCTAATAGTGGATGGTTGTCAAGCACAGTCACTTGTATGCATCTGCTGCAGATGGTTATGCAGGTATCCCATTAGTCACTATACTCCATGCAGTTGTATACTTAACATTTCAGGCAATTGGGTAACACCAGACTTCTTGAATTGCGGTTCTGCTTCTCTTCTGACCATCGTCAAAAGTTCAATGAACAGGATATGGCACTAAGCTGAAAATTAAGCTCATGCTTTAGACAAATGGATAAATATTAGCATGCACTTAAGTTTTCGATGCTTCTTTCTGAGTTTTTATTTCTTTGCAAATTCATCTATGCTTTAGACAAATGGATAAATATTAGCATGCACTTAAGTTTTCGATGCTTCTTTCTGAGTTTTTATTTCTTTGCAAATTCATCTCAAATTGAATGTCCAGTTTACAAGTTGAAGTTGGTTATATTGAGGTTATTTCTCATTAATATATTTGGAGATAAAATGCTGCCCTGCAGCAAACAGAAAAAAGGGGTTTTGGGGGGGGGGGGATGAGAATGTAGAGAGATAGGAAGAGAATATAAGCTAACATGTTATGCTACATGATTCTGAAGTACCCAAGAAATAATGACTATTTCATTTGTTCAGTCCAAGTGCTGCTTACTCCATCGAACTTTTTTACTATAAAGAATGTAGTTCTCTTTGAAATCATTTGGTCTATTGTCCTCTAGATTGATGTGTTCATGCTTTTTACAAAATGGATATGATTCACGTAATTTCATTGAAAGTCTTAGGCCCCTAGTTATTTGGAATCTTCGAGACTGACCACGGTGTAACACGCCAAGTTTGTGTGGGTGAATGTGTATGGGGACTTTTTCCCACATCTTTGGTTTAAGAGAAGAATGCCAAGGCTTTCCATGCCCACAAGCCGATCAACAAGGCCTTCTGTTTTTGGGCTTAGTGGTAATAAGTTGGTCAATTGTTGGTCTCCCCCACCTTAGTGGGTTGCGTTGTGTGGCTTGGGCTGGTTCATTACTAGTGGAACCCCCAAGAATAGTTTGACAGTCTTTATTCCCACTCATGTTCCTTGCTCTCCAGAAAAGAAATATAAACAATGAAAGTAAAAATAAATATTGCTCATTAGTAAATTGTGCTGGCAGTTTGCCTTTGGCAGAAAATTTTGAAAATAAACTGTCGATCATTTTTCTGTGGTAATACTTTTTGTGTTTGGGTATTCCCAGTCTGTTTCTATTATGTTTATTAAGATAGAATCAACTTAGCAATGTTCAGTCTATTTCTGTGTTCTTCTTCGAGGAACTCATGTTCTTTATTTTTCGTTTTCGCAGGGGTTGTGGTTTGACAAGGATTCCGCTCTAAAAATGTTGCCCTGCATGAGTGAAGATCTTACAAGTACTCTGGGCAGACGAGGTATATCAAAGGTCCAGCAACTGTTGGATCTTCCAAGGGCAACTTTGCAGAATTTGCTTGGAAGTTTCCCAGTTTCATCCTTATATCAGGTACTCAATGATAATCAACCAACTGTTGATGAATGCAGAAGTAAATAAAATGGAAACGGATAATCAAGTCACATGCAAGCATTTTGCCACTCTATAGCTACAGGCATGGGCCAGGTGATTGACCTTGAATATAGCTGATGATGGAGCATGAAAACAGGAGTGCCGTAAGAGTGATCGCGTATGTTTTTGTGGGCATGCATGTGCTTGTGCGTGCGTGTGCGTGCAGTGAGAAATTTTATGAAGGATAGAGAACAGCATAAAGACTTGGCCGTAGAGCTGGGAAACGGGTCGGTTTTGGTTGACCCATGTAATAAACGGGTCAATTTCGTGTCAGCCTTGCAAATGGTTTAGATCTGCTCAAAATTGGAAAATAACATGTTTTCAAGCTAAATGGTCAAATTGTGTCAACTTCGGGTCGAAATCAGTTCGGGTTTCTCTCAGTAACTTCAGGTCAAGTTATCGTGTCGGGCCAGACTTTCCTGGCTCTACTTGGCCTTTCATCCTGCGCAGAACCCAGAAGCAATGCACTTGACCCTATCGGGGAACTTAATTATTATTTATTTTTGGAACCATGAATATCATATCTGACAGCATCAGTTGGAATTTAGGGGTAGGATTCATTTTTTGTATCCTTATTTCGCTGTGGTTAGCATACAATAGCCACGATGTGGGTAGTATTCTGCATGAGAGCTTGATGACCTTATGATTGTTGTATTTTGCCACTTTTGTAAATGAGTGTCATCCTCTTGGTTTCTCAGAAATATATATTTTGATTGCTTATCAAGAAAAAAGTAAAGCCAAAGTGGAAAAGGCTCCAACGCATTGTTAGGACAGCCAGATATTACCTGTAATTGTAAAGGGCCTATTCCCATCAGCCCATTGTTGGGACACGTGTTGGCGGGATAGATGCTTTGTTTTAAATCTGGCCTTTATTCAATTACCACATAGGAGGCAATCTCGTATCTTAGAATCCCATGGTTGAATGTGCGACTCCTTGCACAGCGTCAGTTTCCATCAAATATCCTAAATAATGACTCCAGTTCAGTCTCAATAGTGCATGCCTTCTTTTTTCAAAGTTTCTCTGTGTATCCATCCGTTTATGCTGCTTTCAATGACATTTGTTGTCCCCAGTTCCACCCCCCTTAAACATAAAAAAGAGAGGAAATAAGAAATAAGAAAAGTAAGAAAAAGGACAGTATCTTGTGATAGTACTTGAGCTTTGTTATTGAGTTCCCAACCATGTCGCTCTATTTTCTTAATGTTTATCATCTGTCTTAGCCTTCAACTGCTAATTATTGGTATTTCCATTTTCTCTTTACTTACCATCTTCCTCCCCCCCCCCCCCCCAAACTTGTGGCTGTGGTGCTTCAGGATTTGCGAAGATTCCCCCATATACAGATGAAACTGAGAATACAGAATAAGGATGATGGTTCTCGGAGTTCTTGTTCTCTAAATGTTCGATTGGAGAATGTGGACACCAAAAGAAAGACATCAAGAGCATTCACCCCTCGGTTCCCCAAGGTATTATTTATATGTTGGGCTTGCCACCAGTAATGCTTGACCTGGAAGAGACTGCTTTTGATTCTTTTAGGCTTCGATCCATCCTGGATCCAAGTCGGGATTCATAACTTGGATTCATAAGTGTAAATGATTATATCATCCAAATCTTATCCGAGCCAATCAAAATCTTTACCTTTATTGGGTTCCTCAATGTGAAGTAATTTAATTAATCTATTCCAATCTAACGCTGATCAAAACCTGCTCAAGTTTGGCTCTGACTGAGAATATTGAGCAGACATCATGCTAAGGTCAATGTGCCAGCGACATTGGCCACTCAAGTATTCAATCCAAGAAAAACTCGGAGATTGATTTGTGCCCTGCACCCTCTACCTCCTTTTTCCCCCTTTAAATTTTGCTATCATGTAGCCATGCATCTTCTGAGGTCAAGTTACAGCAGTAACAGAAGATGGTATCCATTGCAGGTCAAAGATGAAGCGTGGTGGCTGGTTCTTGGTAACACTGTCACTTCAGAATTGTATGCTCTGAAGAGAGTTTCATTTTCTGACCATTTGGTCACACACATGGATTTGCCTTTAACTTCAATGACAAGCCAGGTATATTTGCTAGGAATACTTGCTTAGTTTTGGCTCATGCTTGCTGCTTAGTTTGCCTTTGATGCTACTCTTCCCTCTTCTTCTTTGGAAAACTGTACTATATCTGGCAACTGATGAAATCATTAAATGCGCTGCAAACCTGCAAGCTATGTCATCTTAAAGCAAATAAATTGCACTTACTGTTAAAAAGATGAAAATCTGCACGGGCTAGAAGCGCTCCGTGAGAACTATGGCATTCTTTCCTAATTAGGTCGATGGCTTTATTAATTTTTTTTTTTTAAATTTCAGGGTTCGAAGCTCATTTTGGTCTCGGATTGTTACCTTGGTTACGAGCTGGAGTGCCCTCTCGAGGACCTCATCAAAAATCAACAACCAAGGTCTAACAACTAAGAAGCCTCAAGAAATTAAGATGATCATTCATTTGGTTAGACTTACGTCCCCTTATTTCCCTCTTGCAACCGGATTCATGAACAAGGAATTCTACTCTAAGAAATTCATCGAAGGCAGTCCTTGTTAATCCCTAGAAAAATCATCAAAATTCAGCTGATAGGAGCAATTGAGGAGAGCTCACCAACTTCATCAAACGCCCTAGTGGATTCTAAGCTCAAGATGGAGTCATAGAAACTGTTGCGTGGATACTGCAAAGAGAGAGCTAATGTGATTGCCAGTTCACTTCCTCGTCATACTTGGGTGTAGGTGAGGATGCCTTACATCTTTAACAATTTAATGTATGTTCCATGCGATAGTAATGTTGGGGAAATTGAGCTTCTGAATCACATCAGACTTTTCTGCTCCCCGCTCGCTCACCTTTTTTTCCTCCTTTGTCTACAAGTTTTCTGTGTACTACTGACGAGGAATTTGGTTTGCCTTATTGAAATAGCATTGTAACATTATTGTTCAATGTCTTTTATTTGGTTGTGAATTTTGATAAATTATTTACTGAATAATGTTGTGGAAATTACCCTTCCCCTTTTTTGTGTGCGCCATTAACTGCCTTTAGCTTCAGCAGTGAAAAAAGGAGGTGAAATGTGCACGAGTTGTATGATTGTCTCATACATTGAAAACAGTAAGAAATGTTGAGGGTGAGGTTAAAATATTGTGGGGTTTTCAAGAATTTCAGGGCGAGTTTTGAAATTGCGACAGGATGAGATGAGTCGTAAATCATTTATGTGAATTTTAAGTCGCATGTGCTTAAAACAAGTCATGGCGCTTGATCAGGGACACCACCTGAGGATATGAAGGAGGATTTGGAAGATGTTTATTTGAAGGGTTAAATGAGTTCTCTGTTAAGATCTTGCTTTTGGTTGTTTGATTCCTTCAAAAAAGTTTAGACGGCAAGGTTTCTGAGAGTGTTTTTGAAATCAAGGTCAAAGAAGATCAAGTTATTTTTTTGGTCTTAGATCCTCTATTTCACTAGAGTTGAACTACTGTAAAGAAGAACAAGTTATAATATCTGGGATTTTAGTGATTTCAAATTATTCTAATGCCCACATGTACGGATAATCACAATGTTTCAGATTTGAATAATTTATAAAGCACTTGATAAATTTTGTATGTGACGGTTTCTTCCATATAGCGGGCTTTATCAACTCACGCATCTGAATGTTTTAGTGGGAGAAATCCCAGAGCATCATTATGTAAAAATCTAGAAATAAGGCACCCACAAAAGCACAAGGCTTTAATCCTTTTTAAGCTGCACCACTTAAATAGGCATGGGCAAGCAACCTGGGCTTAGGATGAACCATCAAAGGCGCCTTCCTTTGCAAGGTAAGCCCATAAGCTTCCTCCATGTTCAACTTCTCGGGTGTCAGCCCATGCGCCAAATCCCAATCAAAAGCATGGGCTAAAGTTGCCGTCAAGAGTTGGACCATACGAAGGCCCAAGCTCATCCCAGCACATATTCTTCGGCCTGCCCCAAATGGGATCACCTCGAAGTCATTCCCTCTAACATCTGCATTGGGCCTTTCGCCTCCCGGTAAGAACCTCTCGGGCTGAAACTTCAATGGGTCAGTCCAAGTGTTTGGGTCACGCGCAATGGCCCAAACATTGACAAGGAGGGTGGTGTTCTTGGGGATGTAATAGCCATTGATCTCACATGGGTCCGAAGCGATCCGAGGAAGGGAGAGTGGTGTGGATGGGTGGAGCCTGAAAACCTCCTTGATCACAGCTTGGAAGTAGGTCAGCTTGGGTAGATCTGATTCACTAACAAGCCGGTTTTGACCCACAACTGAGTCCAGCTCTTGTTGGACTTGGGCCAAGATTCTTGGGTGGCGGATGAGTTCAGCAATGGCCCATTCTACTGTGCTTGATGATGTATCAGTTCCTGCTGTGAATAAGTCCTGCCACGAGTAAGGTGAGCATGTGATGATATAGGAGAAATGCCGACCACAGCACATATAAGGGTGTTTTTTGTTTTTTAACAACAAATACATATTGGTTGAAATGATTTGGCACTAGTTTTCATAAGTAAGGTATCAGATTCGAGTTTCAATTCATGCATGAAAAAAATCTGTGATTGGAGAACCATACATCTTATTGAACCCATAGTAACTCGACTCCAGTGAAATGGAGAATCCAAGATTATTGAAAAAGATTTTTTAATCGGGGATGCTTAAGCCGATATGGACAAGATTGAAACTAAGTCTCCAACAACAACTTCGAAAAACTTAACTAGTCAAATTAATCAACACCTATATTTACATATGTAAGGATTGTGATGTCGTCATTCCTTTTTTCCTCAAAAAGTGAGGACTGTAATTGGAGTTATAAAATGGATGATACTTCTACTATCCTTAAACCATGCGTTTTATAATTTATATATATAACCAACAATTTTATTATTATATTGTATCTACATAGTGATTTTTGGGGTTGAATGGTTGCTAAGCTATAATTAATGGAGACATGACCAAAGGAGAAAGGGGTGGGTGGGAACAGTTTATCTCACAGGTCTAATCTCTGCCGGCCATGATCTTTCTTGCTTGTAAAGGTTTCTGCTTTTACAGAAGACTAATGGAATATTTCATCTACCTAATTTATTATAATTGTGTTTTGATAAAAAAAAAAGTCACATTTATGTGAAGAAGTACACCTCTAATAAATAAAGATTTTTAGTCTAAATATTTTTCTTACTTAATATTATTAGTTATTTTCATAAGAAATTTGATTTAAAATACAAGTGACATAACAAAGAAAGAGAAAAAAAAAGTATCAGTAAAGAAATTACCAGAAGTAGAGCCTTAATTTCGGTGTCAGTTAACTTGCCACCTTCGCCATCACAATCATCCTTCAAAGAGATCAAAGTGTTTAGCAAATCCCCACCATGATGACCTTCACTACCATTAGCAATATTGGCCTTGTGTTCTTGTAATATGGCACCAAAAAGCTCATCAAACCTCTTATGAAGTTTCTTCATCTTGGCAGCAACCCCTTGCAAGTCTAGCCACTCCAATGCCGGCACAAAGTCACCGATGTTAAAAACTCCGGCAAGAACCATTAGTTCAACCACCATGTTCTTGAATTCCTCAGCTTTCGGGTCACTTTTGCCAGTGCCATCGCCGAAAACTCTCCTCCCTAGCATCACCCTAGATAGGGCATTGGTGGTGCATACATTAAGAAGTTGCCCTAGTTGAACTGCTTTTGTGCCTGTGTTTGCTAATGCTCTTGTGAGTATTGACACTTCCTCCTAGCAAAATTGAGCAAAAGTAAAATTATGTCAACTAAGAGTGACGTAGATAGTGCAATGATAAACAATAAGTTAACATGAATTTGTTTGTGTCCAAGAACAATCTCAATCAAAAGTTTAAACTCATGGTTGATGGCCTAGAAAAAGGTTTTGTACTCTGTCACGTCACGTCACGCGAATGACTTTTGGGATTGAAGCTAGTGTGACTGGTACAAAGGGTACCCCTTACCTTGCACGATGTCAATATAGGGATGTTGAGATTCGAATCCGCAACCTCCGCTTGAAAAGACTCTAATATCACGTTCAACAGTCATCTCAACCAAAAATTTAAGCATATAGTTAAAGGTCCAGTAATAGGTTTTCTATACTCTAATAGCTTGGGAATTAAGGTTTTGGTGTGTGCAATCCACTGCTTTGTCATTGTTCTACCAACACTAGATGGACAAAGGTATTGTGCACAAAACATCCCTTTTGATTAGTCAACATGTAGGAAAGTTTCACAAAGCAAACTTGTGAGATTGATCATCAGTTTATCAAGTTGAATAATTTAGAAACCAAGAGGCATTTACTTCAATGGCTATGAATGCCCTCTCTTAGGGACATATCCGTGGTTCTTAAGGTTCTATTTTCAACAGCTAGTTCTCCTTGTTTGGGGAAATTTGTACTGCCTTTGGATGATATAATGTATGGTAGACTTGTACAAATGGTTGTGAATAATAGCTAGTCTTTTGCTGTCCTTCACAAAGAAACATTGGGAGCATTGCCTCTTGTTTTTGGCTCTTGAAATTATCTCTTTTTTTGGGACATCGAATACAATTATTTCTTGTTTTTCTAGGTAGAATTTTATTTTCGATCATATTATTTATTTCTTAGAAAACTAATAATGTAAATTAGCATTTTACTCTTATAAAATTATGACCTAAATGAGTAATTAATTTAAAAAAATTAGGTGCCCCATTTTCCTCCTATTTTTTTGATTAGTATTAACTAAGAGGTAAAAAGAGTTCAAAGAATTTTAATGCTGTCATTTTCCTCCTCGTATTTACGGAATCAATGATACCGGCAAGTTCAACGAGTGATTTAACATTACAATGTGAACCACTACGTATGTACGGCCCTTTCTTATGCAAGAACAACTACGTCAAACTTCATAAAACCTCATTTAAAGTGAAGTACATTGTCATTTATAACGATGTAGTTGGAAGAAAGAAGAAATAATATGCACCACAGGAAATATAAATCCAATCTTCTGGAAAAAATTTCATGCTCTAAATAAACACTAGTTGTACGGTACTAAGTACACACACCACTATGAATAGTGAAAGCACCAACGTTATAAAGGCGATACTTAGTAGTAGTACCAACTACAGGCCTATCAACGATTGTCTTTCTAAGAAAGATGATGCATGATAGTGCAATGTCATCACTTATTGTTCAAGCAGTCATTTATCAACGGACTTTCTTGAGGTGGTTGGGAGAATAGTTAGGGAAAAGTATCCCATACATTCATTAACAATTTGTTTGAGAACTAGTATTGAACCCATGCTTTGTACGGGCTGGTTTAAAATTTTATATTTTTATATTTGTGGGTTTGAAATGCAATAACAACTTTATTTGATTAATTTATTCATGAGTAGAAAGAAATAACTGAAAGAAAAATATATCAAATACAAATGTTTGGATGGACATATATAATAAGAACGTAACGAAACAACAATTGCTAATAAATCCAAACAAATGTAAACTAAAATTGCAAAACCTATGGCTAACTATATAGTATTTGAAAAAAATAAGACAGTGAAGAGTAGATATAGACAAAGACAATACTCAAAAAAATATATCAATAATTTTACTAGTATCTATGTTCTATTATCATTGAACATATTCAAAAGAAATGAAGGAAGGAAGCTAAATAAAAGAAGAAGAAACGAAAGGAATTAAGACGTCAATTCACTCAACCGTATAATCCTTTTTGATCATAAGTTTTCATATATTCTAGCTTTAATTAATGACTTTTGATTTGTACACTTATGATTAAAAGAATCAACCTATTGTCAAAAGAATAACTATAAACATAATTTGTAATTAACAAAATTACAAGTGATATGTTGACTTTACATAATCTATGAGTACTAGCTAGCTTGCAAGCTTTTATTATTCAATATGATGATTTTTTTTCATTCATATAACACATACTACGTTAATTTCTAAACCCAATCGAGAGACAAATGTCCAGATAATTCAAAAAATTAATTAATTTATCATTTTCATTAATTTTAGGTTTAAAATGAATGTTTCTAATGAGCATATATACCCACAATTCACACAAATGCAATTGTTGCGTTAAACTGTCATGCGTGCACATATATGTACATGAAAATACGTTATTATGCATGTAATTATATATTTTTCATGTGTTTGTATGAGAAATGTATATCATATTTGCTTTATACACATTGAAAGCTTACATTAATCTTATAACACACTTTGAAATATTATTATGAGAGTATTTTCCTAATTAGGTAATTAATTATACTTCCCTTTTCATACTTACTACTTCGATATAACAGATGTAGATGCTTAATAACTGTACATTATAAAATTGAAGAAATCATAACTAGTAATTTTAGAACCCACTCCTTCCCCTCATTTTGCCACAGCCCCAACAAAAAAGGCAATTCCCCCTCAAAAACACACCATATATATGGCCTGATTATATGCTTAATCCATGATGTCCTAATTAATCACACGTGTGAACTACTTACTTCTTAACCCTTAGCTTAGACTGAGCTATTTCATGAAGGCAGCCATGCTAGTCTAGTATTCTAGTCTAGGATCCAAATTATAAAATCTCTGGTTGTTTCAAACATATCTCTAGAGTTGTCAACGCAGGTCAGTTCAAGTGGTTTGATACTTATTCTCCTTAAGCAATGTCTCGGGTTCGAGTCTTGTGAATGAAAAAAATCTATGATGAGGGAGTTCTATCCCTTATTGGGCCAATAGTGACTCGATTCCAGTGAAATGGAGGATCCAAGACAGAAAAAAAAACTGGGAGAAACGCTAATGTAATAATAATATGGTAGGTTAAATTTTATTATTTTGGTGTCTTTACTTTTTTTTTCTTTTTTTTTTTGGAGCACTTGTGATGATCTTGTGATACTTGTATGTCTTGATTCACAGGAATTAACGAAAAAAAAAAATGGGACTAAAATATGTATAAGCATGAACCCCTCAATTATTGCCCTCATAATGAAGGCGGATGACTAATTTGGAAAAGTATAATTTCTACCAAACACTCCAATGAATGGGAGTATGGGACTAAGAAGCATGAAACGCCCATCAAAATTCATGTAATGAGGTAATTCCAACAATTCATAATTTTCCTTCGGGGATTTATATAAAAACATATTGAATATAAGGCTGTCAAATAGGTCAGATTGGGCTGAGTTTGTACTCGTATCGATCCTAAATAGGTTGAAAAATTCTTGACCTAAACCTAACCTGTTTATTAAAAGGGTTGAAAACCTTGACTTGTACCCGTTTATTATATTTTTTAAAGGGGTTGACTTGAAATTTACTCATTAACCTGTTTAATATAAATGAGCTAGGTTTAGGTTATGAGATTACTTGTTTACCCGCTTAACATTTTGAGTAAAATATGGTTATCGAGTATTATAAATCAAACTTTTGAGTTTAACATATCATTATAATATAACCATTGTCATGATTCACAAGACCCATAATCCCAATCCAAAAACTAACTTGGTTAAGTCCCACATTTTCATAATCCTCCTCCCTGTAAAAAAAATACATGGTAATTGGATAAACAGGTCAGCCTATATATGTAACCCGTTTAATTTTTTTATGTCAAAATTTTCAACCTGAACGTAACCCAATCAATTAATCGGACTAAACACATCAACTCATTTAATTAGATGGGTTGAAAATCTTTACCCAAACCTACTTGTTCTGTTCATATTGGTAATCATATCGGTTAACTTTTAACATCCCTTATTTGAATAGATGTCAACTAGCATAGGTGGTACAAGATTTCAGAGTTATTATCAAACATTTACAGATTTTACAATAGTCACGGGTTGGACTCATTGAATACAGCCTGCTCTCTCCCTCCCCTTTTTCATTTGCTAAATTGCCTCCAAAACCTCATGTTCTTCCCCTCTCTTGTTGCTAGATTTATAGACCTAAAGTTGAAGTACAAAAACAGTAAAAGATTTAGATCACGGGCCATTTTCTGACCTCCTATGCAACATAAAAAGGAAAAAGGCACCATTTTTCTTCTAGATATGGAAAAGTCATACACAAGAAGCTCTTATGGTACTCCATTTAAATTTTATGGCATTCACTTCCAAAATATCCCCAACATATGCAACATATCTTCTTGCATGGTAATATATATTTCAACATAATTACCATGATTTGATCAAAAATCTCATATTAAATCACAGAAATTAGGGGGAAAAAACGTTCATGAAACATAACATTAATTAAAAATGAAACAAAAACAAATCAACAAAAAATAAATAAAATTACCTGGCGAACATGTTTGAAGTCATCCAAGGCCTTGGCAGAGAATAAATGAACAGAGCAAATTTTCCTAAGCATTCTCCACCTTGGACCATATGGTGCAAAAACAAGGTCTTGGTAATTATAGGCAATATGCTTGGCTCCTGAGTTTGGAGGCCTACTTGAGAAGTTGGCATCATGGACCTTGAGGAATTGGGTAGCCACCGATGCCGATGCCGCCACCACCACATGGACCTGGCCCAACCGTAGGTGCATCAGTGGCCCGTACTTTTGGGCCAGGTCTGCCAGGCCATGGTGGGGGACCGGGCCCATGTGGGGGAGGTTCCCGATCACGGGCCACGGCTTTGGGCCTGGGGGAAGCGGCCTCGGGTACCGGTGGAAGGTGGTGGTGAGGAGGTAGTAGAGGAGGATGGCTATGGCTATAGTGTAGAAGGTTAGCTCTAATGGTGACATTTTTTTCCACCTTGTGTGTGTGAGGGTTTAGAGGCGAACGATGATTGATTTTGAGGAGAGATGGTTATATATATAAAGAGACCAATGATTGGTGGGACTTACATAGAAATCTTGGAATTTTATCCATGAGCGGTACTTAATTTTAATTTTACTACATCTTATTGTTGATTTGTTTTAATTTAGATTGTTTCGTCTAAAACTTGTTGAGAAATCATCTTAAAAAGGTTTGACTTTTATGTAATTTAATTCGTATTTGTACGTGGTTAATTTCATAAAAATCACTCTTATAAACTTAGATTCACATATTTTTCTATACAAATCTTTGTCAAGTTTAGAGCAGATATTATAAGAAGGTGGACAAAGAGACAACATAAAGAAAAAGGATTTCTAGTCAATTCTTCTTCAAGCTTAATATTTATATTCAGTTAATGTTATATTAATCATTTATTGCATATATATAAGGTATAACAAAGTCCCGTATTAAAAAAAAAAAAAGAAAAAAGTTATGTAATTTTATGAATGATATGCATAAATTTATAACTATCCTATATTTAGTGATATGAATTTCTATGTTAACCAGTTAAGTGAGTCTATCGTCAATAATTTGTAGTTCAATACTTTAAATTAAAGTTGTAAAATACATCAAAATTAATATTTACTTCTGCGCTTCTGTATTTAATTATATTATTATAGAGTTAGCTTATCACATACTTACATCGACTGCCCTCGAAAAAAGAAAAAAACCTACATGCATTGTTAACAAGCCAAAACAGTGAAAGCACTAGTGAAATAATTCCGAGTAGATGATACACATTGACACCTACCTACAAATGGAGTAGGTAGAGAAGGTGTGTGCTTGATTACCACCACATAGCCAGTCCTGGAGTTGAGGGTAGTAGCTGAAAGACTACTTTGGCACGTGACGTTAGAAGTTGGCATGTGACTTTCTAACTGCCCTTGCTTGCTGGTGTGGCACTGTAATTCTTCCTTTTTCTTTTCTTTGCTTTCATCTTGGAAGGCATGCACATTTGAGTCACTATAAAAAAACAGCTTAGGAGTTAGGACTTATTCGATTCAGTGATTATAAATAGCTAGTAGCATTTAAAAGCAGCTGGGAACGGTTGTAAGCTGTTGACAACAATTGTGAATAATTGGGGAGCTATTGGGAGTACTAGAATCCTTTAAGATTAGTGTTTGTTGTAAAATACTGTGAGTAGTTCCGAACGGTTGGAAGCAGTTGGGAGCAGACGAGAATAGTTGGAAGTAATTGAGAGTAGTTAGGAGCAGTTGGAATTAGCGGTTAACGGTTTAAAATGGGTAAGAACAGTTGACAGTCATTGACATTGGCCAAATCCTAGAATGAGTAGGCTCTTAATGTTTCGTCTTATATTGCTAGTTACTACTGAGCAACATTTCAACACTTTGATCCCAAAAAAAAAAAAAAAAAAACCTCTTAAACTCTATTATACAAAGGACAAAAAAAAATTTAAAATCGTACATAATATTTAGAAAGCAGCGGTCCTTTAGATTAGGTAAGAAAGGCTTTGAATGTACTCTTTTAATTGTCTTCAGTACATTCGCATTTTTGTTATTGGTTGAATAAGTTGCCAAGAAAAACAAAAATATATTAATTAGAGGACGTTGAATATTAATTTGAGCTGAGATTTTCTTCTCTTAAATTTAAATCAAGTCTAATATATCGGTTGAATAAGCTACCAAGAAAAATAAAAATATATTAATTAACTACATTGAATAGTAAATTGAGAAGAAATTTTCTCCGCTTAAATTTAAATCAGGTCTAATATATTGACTTACAATTCAATTTCTCAAAAAAAGTTATATTCACAATTGATATTGATAGTTAAGTTCAAGTTGTCCAATCGTAATTGATATTGGTTACTTTTCCACTTTGTCACTTTTCATTTACTACACCTTTATTTAATTCATTTTATGGGGAAAAAATGTGACATGTCATATCAGCATCATTCTTTCATCATACGAAAAGTTTATTTAATAGTGTTGTTTCAATTAATACTTTTCAGTTGTGATCCTTCTCATGTAGAGGTGTTATTTTTGTCTAACGCAGAGAGCCCTTATGTCTGTTAACGTGGCAGCTCAGGGGAAGAGAAGGAAGTTAATGTGCCAAAGTTGCCCCTCCCCCATTTTGCTCATTTATTTTCAAACTAAATTGAGAGAGGTTGAAGAAGGGTGTGAGGGGAAAAAGAGTGAGAAACCGAGAGTGAGAAACCGCCAAATAATGATCAAGGGGAAGAGCCATGGTTGAAGGGAACGTGGAGGGAGTGGAAGCCATAGATATCAACAGTGGAGGAGCAATGAAGGTTGCGCAACTGTCTCCTTTGTGGATGCTCGCTTGGTGTGGGACGGACGAATTCATCTGAGTTGCTGTTCAGATCTCAAAGGTAAGGGTTTTGTTTGTTTAATTGTGTGTAATTTTGGTGGTTGTTGTTATTATATGTGATAGAGCATGTTCAATTTCAGTTTGGATTGGTGAATGATAGGGGAGGAGAGGGATTTTGCTGTGTGTTTGGAGTGAATAAAGAACGGTGTTGTTGGTTTGTAAATGTGAAGGAGTTAGAGCATAGGCTGTTGTTGTAGTAGAAAAGGTTGGGAATGGGAGGGGGGAAGACAAACATTGAGTAGGTTGTAAGTAGGTCGCATAGGTACAGCATCCCCAAATTGCATAGTGGATAACCTAGGCTATAGACTAAATGGATGTCGGCGGTGGTGAGGTAGGGAAGGGGTCAACCATGGTGTAATTTGTGCACAGTTGGTGGTGGTTATTGTCTAGTGTTTCAAGTGTAGGCATGGTGCAGGATGAGGAGAGGGGTGTGAATTGGTATGCTCTAAAATTCCGAAATATTCATGTATGTAATGTGGGATAAGCATTGAGTATGCTTGGTAATTCGTTTGCATGATGTGAGTTGTGGCAATTGTATATCCCAGGTTAGCAGTAATGTGAATTGTCTTGCATATTGAGGGTGTCCCAAAAGTGACCATGCTATAACCCCTGGATGTAGAGGGTGGTGTAGGGTGTGTTTCACAGGTGGGTATGTGACTAACCCCGAATTTGCAAGTAACCGAGGAAAAATGTCTTGGAAATGGGGTGGCATGTGAAAAGTTTGTTGTACATTAGTATCCCTGTAAATGCAAATGCATATCCAAGGTGATAATAATAATGTGATTTGTCTTGCATAATGTGGGTGTCCCAGAAGTGAACGTGCTGTAACCTTGGATGTAGAGGATGGTGTAGGATTTTCAAGTGTTGAACTAGTCGTGTATGTGACAAATCCTGAATTTGCAAGTGTGTAACTCAGGATAATTGTCTGGGAAATGTGGCCCCCTCCCAGGGTAAGTGGCATGTAAAATGTTAGCTGTACATCAGTATACCTGTAAATGCGAATGCATGTCCCAGGTTAGAATAGTGGTAATGTGAATTGTGTTGCATATGGAGGGTGTTCCAAAAATGACCATGGTATGACCCTGGATGTAGAGGATGATGTTTGACTAACCCTAAATTTAAAAGTGTGTAACCCAGGAAAATTATATGGGACATGTAGGCTCCTGCCAGGGTAAGTGATGTAAAATATTTGTTGTGTATTATTATCCCTGTAAATGCAAATGCATATCCCAGGTGATAATATTGGTAATGTAAATTTTGCATAATGTGTATCCCAGAAGTGACCATGCTGTAACCCTGGATGTGGAGGATTGTGTAGGTTTTCCAAGTGTTCCACAAATGGGTTTCACTAACCTGAATTTGTAAGTGTGTAACCCATGATGAGTGTCTGGGAAATGTAGCCCTTTCCCAGGGTAGGTGAAATGTATGAAATGTTTGGTATACATTAGTATCCCTATAAATGCAAATGCATATCCCAGGTTAGAATAGTAATGTGAATTGTGTTGCATACTGAGGGTGTCCCAGAAGTGGCCATGCTATAACCCTGGATGTAGAGGATGTAGGTTTTCAAGTGTTCCACAAAGGGCTGTAGATGTGACTAACCCTGAATTTGCAAGTTTGTAACCCAGGATAATTATTTGGAAAATGTAGCTGCCTCCTAGGGTAAGTGGCACGTGAAAGTTTGGTACATATCCCTATAAATTGTATGTCCCACGTTAGAATAATAGAATGTGAATTGTCTTGCATATTGAGGGTGTCCTAGAGGTGAGCATGCTCTAACCTTGGATGTAGAGGAAGGTGAAGGTATTCAAGTGCTCCACAAATTGGCAGTCTATGTGACTAACCCTGAATTTGCCACTGTGTAACCCAGGATATATGTATAGATGGTGTGACTTGAAAATGAGTTTTCTATAGCAAGCACATGTTAACTTGTATGCAATGTGGGTGTGTATGCTTTCATGTTGAGGGTGCTGAAATGACTTATTGTGATGGTATCTCACAGGTTCATAATGAAGAGGACTGCTGGAAAACGACCGGGGAGAGGGTCGTCACGTAGTGGAGGTGGTGAACAAGGTCCCTTGATGGATGAGGAGTCGAGATCGGGGAGTGAGTATGCGACTTCGAAAACGGGGAGCAGTACGGAAGACACTGCATCCATGGTGGATGAGAGTTGTGAAGCTGTTGGAGGTTCGAGTAGCGAGGGTGATGATGTGGAAGAGGTACATGCTGATAGTGCTGAGGGTAGTGGGAAGGGGGAAAGTCGGAAGAGGAGGAGGGAACCCACAATGGAGGGTAGGCGGTAGAGGCGGAAGGCAGCTGGAGATGGGTTCATGTTTGATAAAGAGGGAAGGAGTTTGAGGGGCATAGTTCCAGTTAGTGTGAGGGGAAGGTGTACGCTGGAGAAGATATGCAAGTTCAACAAGACGCTGGAGCCATACCAAAAGGAAGCGATTGAGGGGACGATATTGAAGCTGATCCTGGGGTATCGTCCTTTTTCCATGCAGCGGGAGTTGACAGTGCCACTGGTGAAGGCGTGGGTGTCGCAGAGGAAAGCCTTCAGGCTTGTTGGGAGGCTTGTGCCCTTCTCGGTGTATGACGTCGCCCTGTTCACAGGTTTGCCGGTGACCGGCAAGATAGTGGAGTTTAGTGAAGATGATTTGTCTACGACTGAGCTAGCAAGGATGGTATGCCTACGCATGGCACAGTATGTGACAGAGAAGAGTGATAACCTGAAGAGCGAGAAAGGGAAGAAGAGGTAGGTGTTCAGGAACTACATAAAGGTGAGGAAGAAGCTGTTGGACGCGAACAAAGAGCCGAAGAAGCTAGAGCTGTGCGTAAGTCTATATGCTTGGAGGGTGATGAGTGGGGTTATGTTCCTAAGAACCCCTTACGGAGCTGCATGGTCTGTGGAGAAGTACATGGAGGATGTTCGTGGAATGGCCGAATATGCGTGGGCCGAAGCGGTGTGGCGTGTGCTCGTTGAAGCTATAGAGGAGATGCAGCGGAAGTTGGAGGGGCCAGTTTCCGATGTGCAGATGAATGGATTCTTCGTGCTTATTCAGGTCAGAGTTCATTACGGTGAAGTGAGTATGTTAAGTAAATCGCTGAAATTTGGTTTTGTTTCTCATGTTTAACCATTTTTTGCGCAGGTGTGGTTCTACGAGCACACACCAAGGTTTGCGTAGCATGACAAGTGTAGGTTCCCTTGGTTGGCAAGTTGGGATAGCATCGACCATTGGGGAAGGTATGATGCGTTCCATCTGGTAGAAGGAATCAAAGAGTCTGAGGTATGACAAATGTTCCCAGTAGTCACTCGTTGAAGTAAATGATCGGGTGGGGGGGAATAATTGTGAAATTTTATATTCGTTGTTATGACTGAAGTTTGACGGCATTGTAGGTGATCCTTGTGCTGTGCCCTCGGGAGGAGGAGATGCTGGTGCCCACCGTAAAGGCTTTCATGAAGACAGATGGGTTCCGAGACCACATCCTTGATGGAGAGGTTGGTAAACTTTGATTCAGCAGCTATTTCTATAACTGTATGTGTGTTGGTAGCAACCTGTTTGTGCGTGGATGGTGTGTTGAATACCTTGGGTGAGTAATGTGTGCATACGTTGACAGTTGCTTGGTCTTCAATGCAGGGTGTGCTGTCATATGAGGAGCGTCTTGAGCGGGCATGTGAGGAGTTGCGTGTTAAGAAAGGGAAGCATGTAGATACATTGAGAATGCTGGAATTCTAAAAGAGTCACGCGCATGAGTTGGAGGCTAGGTTGAAGAGGTGCCCCGCTGCGCAGCAGGATACACGGCGTCAAGCTGGAGGTGATGTAGGGGTAGACGTACATAGTGAAGTGGACTCTATGGCAGGGGTAGTAACTGATATCGGAGAAGCCACTGTGTATGAAATCAGTTCGGGTAAGGGTGCAGACGAGGATGTAACCTACGAGCCAACAGCGGATATCCCGGGTAGTACTTGTGACGATTAGAGCAAGCAAGAGAGGATGGTAGAAGCTAATGCCCTTGTTGATTGTTGTGATGACGTAGGGGATAGCCCCCAATGTAGTGAGCCGCATGGTCAGCCGTGTGCTGCAGTTGAACAAGCTGGTGAAAGAGGGGATGATGCGACGGCGATGCCATGTAGGGAAGATGATGTTAGTGCACAGGTGCCCGCACCAGAACAGCAGCAGCAGGTGCCGGAGGTTGGGGAGTCCGGTGCAATGACCTGACCGCATGTTAGGGAGGCAGCAGCGATGACAGATGGTGCAGGTCCAGCCGTGGGGGACGTGTGTGTGGTAGGTGCTTCGGCAGCTCGGGAGGGTGAGTGCACGCCACCCGCATCTTCAGCTGTAAATGACGAGGATTATACACATGTCGTGACAAACGGGGGGGATACTGCAGCGACGGATGATCCTTGGATGGAGTCCCCCCACCATGCACTACCGAGTACAGCAGACAGCGCCACCGCTGATCATGAGGCATGTGTGCAACCCCCGGTGGGTGACTCTAGAGACAGGGTGAGTGCTCTGGAGCAGGAGGGAGAGATACCAGGGGAGATTGAGCGAACGAGTGTTGATGCAGAGGATGTGGGGTGCGGGGGTGATGGCGATGGCAACAATTCGAACATCATAACTCGCATGAGGAGGAAGCCTCGGAGTCGAAAACCGGCCGCAGTTCATGGTAGCCCATTCACTGACCCAACTCGTCCCCTAGGTGCTAGGAAGAGCAAGAAGGAGAGGAACGAGGGGGTGACAGGTGGGGACGAGGCACGTGCTGTGGATGACCCCGTTGAGGGAAGCGTAGACCCACCTGTTCTTGACGTGCAGTCGCTTTCAGTGGAAGGGTCAGGCATTGGCCCCAGTGTGGAGGAGTTGAGCAAGATAAAGTTGATGAAACAGGTATTCATCAACTTCGTCTGCATGTTATTCGATGTCTATGTACTTGAAATGTGTCACTCATGGTTTCGTATTATGCAGGTGTTGGCAGGTTATATTTCCACGCCCTTGTCGGCAACGGAGATGGAGTTGGTGACCAAGGTCAGGACTAGGTTTAAGGGCGTACGCACGAACGCCAGACAGTGGTAAGTACATGGGAGGTGGGGTTGTAGTTTTCTATGCGTAACAGTGTTACTTTGAGCTTGACATATGCGCTGACATTGACAAACAGGGAGGAGGACATGCCGGAGTGTCTGCCGAAGCTCCTGCCAGTAAGTTGGTTACGGGGCCTCATCCATAGGGATGGCAAAAAGTTGGAGAATACCCGTCTCCGCCGAGGCCCCGCCCCGAAGTAGGGAAAAATCCCCATCCCCAACGGGGACGGGGACGGGGACGGGGAGGAAAATTAATCCCCGCTCGGGGATGGGGACATAGTTCAACCCGTCCCCGTTCCCATTTCCCCGTCGGGGATTTTTCCCTGTTCCCATCCCCGTTCCCGATTCCCTGATTGTGGAAAAATCCCTGCACCTGTTCCCAATTTTAATTAAAATTACAAAAACAACCTTATTTTTAAAATTTTTAAATGAAACAACTAAGGTTATATTTGTAATTTTCTTTGTAAAAACCATAGATATATATCAGATTTAGTACTCATAACCGTGTAGAGTTTAGAAGGTGGGGAAAAACAGCGGGTAAAAATCCCTGTTTGGGCCCCGATGGGGATTAAATCCCCGTCGGGGATGGGGACGGGGGGGGGGAATTTTTTCCCCGAAGAGGGGAACAGGGCAGGGATGGGGAGCGGGGATCCCAGCGAGGACGGGGACGAGGAATATACTCCCCGTCCCGAACCCGCCCCGTTGCCCACCCTACTCATCCATGTGGTTCCAAAGGGGGGAGCCGGGACAGGTCTGGCTAGTACTGTATTGGAAACCTTGCGATGGACTTGTTCACCAAGCTCTTGAATAGGCAGCAACGGACGTACCCCGACTTGTGCTGGATGTCAGTGTTTTTGAAGCACCACACAAGTGTATGAAACTGTGACTGTGGACATGTACTCAAAACCACCCTTGTTCATATGTGCAGTGAATCTCACTGCACTCTTGTGTGTCTCTCGTAGGTGACCTTGCACAACAAGGGGCATATCTCGGGCGTCATATGCGATAACTTCAAAGCCACCCCTCACCCAGACGTATGATGTGTAAGACACCGCCAACTTCTTTCATTGGAAACACATTGACGGATTTCTGTAATGAACATCTTGCGACTTGCTGCTGAGTGTAGGTGTTCATGCCTCTGCTGGAGGCGGGGCACTGGTTGCTGCTTGTTGCGGACTTGCGTGAACGTGCCTTTCTCATGTACGATTCGCTGCCCAGTCCAGCAGCGAAGAGCAGGCGGGAACGGCTCGATAGCGCAGTGAGTCATTTATGTGTGTTCTGGTTGGTGCTTCAACTGTGTGTTTCATTTCAACCGACGTGGTTCGGCCCTTGTGCACTACCTCACTTACGTTGTTGACATTGTTCGTATGTGTGAAGAGGATTGCTTTTGTCCTTGTGTTCCTCCGCTCCACCACATATGTTGACGCATGTCACTGGGAGGTCGTCACACCCAAATGCCCAGAACAAAGGAAGTATGTGTAGTCATCTCCCATTACAACCACACAGTGTACGCATGATTTTATTTAACCCGGGTTAGTGACATTACTGTTTGTTTCTTTGCACAGTGGACATGATTGTGGGGTGTTTGTTATGGCTGTCATGGACTTGTTGTCTCTCAAAGTCGATGGGTTCGAGTTCGACCAAGATTGTGTGGTGCATTACGGGGACAAGTGTCTGCTTAGCTTTATCCAGGGCCGGGTAGCTCATTTCCCGCAACATCTATGAGGTTTGTCTCTCACTTATCCAATCTTGTCACATATGCAAAGTCGGGCACGTAATTCGTTCATGGTTGCATGTGAACTATAGGTTTGCCTCCCCCCTAGTGGTTCTCACGGTACGCATCGACGGCGAGTCCATCTGGCATACCTTTGGTGACATTGTTCAGTTCTTCGTTGGTGGTTTGTTATTATTTGGTGTCTATTTTTTGACATCGGTCACTTTCCTGTATTCAGTTGTTGACTATTGTACTTTGTTGGCTTGTGTGGATGTGTTGATATCAGTGAGTCAGTGACCTACTGGAGTTGGCCAGTTTCAGTTGTATACCTCCATTGTTTCTGCATATGTATAACCTGGGTTAGTTAGTTCCCAGGACCGGGTTAGATGCAGAAGTTGCATTGTACATTATTTACCCATGGTTGCTGCTGATGCACATCATAGGATATGCAGTTGGGCTAATGAGAAACTATCAGTAACCTTGGTTGTTAACCACAATTCTTTGGGATATTCACAGCGTCTTTCACATGCATCGGACGAGCACCTTCTTAATTGTTGGTGAGAAACTTTTGTTTACCCAACACAAGCCAGTTAAAGGGATTGCAATGCAGTGTACGTTACTGCATTTGTTATGTACGTTACCTACGTTAGTCACATTGGGCGTTTGAGGATATCGCCACCTGCTTTGTTGTGAGGGTTATGCATAACATATCCTAACCTACCCGTATGGAGATCCCGGGTTTGGTAGCTGTGTATCTGGGGATACTGAACTTGTGCACGTCCATGATCTCGTTATTGTCACATACACAACCCAGGTTAGTCTCCCGCGTTATTTGGGTTACTGACATGTTCGACGTATATGGAGCACAGGTGGTTATATCCACAACACGGGTTGCTCACATTTAGTCTGGGAAACTTATTTGGTTGAACAAAATTGTCCTGTTATTATGAATTCCACAACCCGGGTTAGTGTCCTCTGTTTGGTGGGATACTGATTACATGCACAACGCTGCTATTACTATTACTCCCACAACTTGGGTTAGTCTCCGTTATGATCTAGGTTCGTGACATGTTAGATGTGTATGATTAGAGGTGGTTATATCGACAACCTGGATTACTGACGTACATTGCGTAGGATGCTGATGTGGGCCACGCGAATTGTCCCGTTATTGACGCATTGACATCCTGGGGTAGTGAAGTTTATTTAGTGGGATACTGACATGTTGAGGTGCCCAACTGTTGAAATTGCACACCAGGGGTTGGTCATTAGGGTTGGTTGACCACTTTGTGGGGTACTGCCCATATTCCACCTCTTTAATGATGGGTGTGAAATGTTGTGGGATATTTATTTGTTGCAGGAAAATGGTCCTGTTATTCTCATTCCCACACACAGACACCATTGCAATCGAATAGATAACCTGTCTTCTACACATACAATACATGCAGATGCTTACATGGAACTCTCCACAAGCATAGCAGGTGGGGGACTACTACACACCCACCCATTTACACCATTGTATAAGGTGGATGTACAAAAAGATGAAGTTGAGGATAACAGTTGTCACATACTAGAAGTTTACGCTTAAGTGGAGCAGTAAACTTCCAGCATGTGACACAAAACATCCTAGGATATGTAGCTGGGGAGTACAACTATATGAACATATCCCTAATGGCTCATGTTAACGTAGTGACGAACCCCAAAAAAGTGTACCCCATTACCCGAGAAATGAGATTATATGAAGACACATGTGAATATCATCACGTACGCGATAACCGCGGTGACGCATATACACAAGCTTATTAGTTGACCTCTAATGTCGTCGTTGATGAGTAGCTTTACACCCATTTCGGAGTCCATGTACCGGCGGAGAGTGGTTGTGGCAGTCAACAAATCAGCACGCAACGATCGGTTCTCCGCTTGAAGGTTTCTGACAGATGTCTTCTCGGCCCGGGTTAGGCGATCATCCACCCACTAAAAGTGCTTGTACTTCCTCTACTTAACATGGAAAACGCACATGTAACTACAAATGACAACGCATGTGTGGACGTAATAACAGAAATAAGCATACGGAATTATGTGGACGGATTCAGTACCTTGTGGCACACCGTGTGCCTCCGATATTTGTTGCCATGGGCAGGGATGATGTCAGCAGCCTGACCATGGTCGCAATATATGACCAACTCAGTGTCTTAGTCAAAAGCCATTGATATTAGTATGTGTCAGTACGTTGGTTGTGTTTGTAATTGTGGTTGGTATAGGTTGGGTGTACCAACTTCTCTATGGAATGCTTAACTATGGGGGGGATTTTTGCTGCATTGAATTGGGTTTGGGAGTTGGTAGCCATTAAATATGATTGACCCAGAGTGGGTCAGTTCATGATGGGGGAATGTTTTGGGCGGGAATTTTTCCCTTCAAAATGGGTGTGGCTATCCCGCCAATCCCACATCATGATTAGTGTTGGGGGCCCCCTCTTTTGTGGTTGACATCAGACATGTACTCCCCAATTATGAAGTGGCGACCTCCCCAAAACATGGCTCCGCCTAACACCATGTCCATCATAATCAAGTGCACATTAACATTGCCAATGTTTGGTCAACAAAGGCGGGTTAGTCAATTTCCACACAATTGTACTTGTTTTATTGTTGGTTAAGCACACCCCATTTACATGCAACTTCATGTGTGAGTCAATTAACGGCGCCACGGACGAAGTAACCAATACAGTAGTTCACATATCATAACTTTCACGACAATCTTCCAAGTTTGTGTACGCACACCTTACATACAATACACATTTCGTGCACACCACATACCAGATTTCACCATTACATTTCATACAACAACCCCAGAATATTATATACATGTGACATGGTGGTCACGTTGCGATCACAAAAAACAACCGAGATGGTACGACGTACACTGACAAAAAATAGGACTGTATTTTTTCCATCTACATGGTTTGGCATGTCGCGATTGCAAAAAAACCACCCCCATTTGACCACTTCAGCCCAAACACATAACCCGGGTTAACAACAGCGAACGCCATCCCCAAAAAATAGGGAAAGGATCATTCAGCGCCCATGAAACCTTGACGCCTACATCCAACGGATGCAGAATGCAAGCAGGATTGCGATTGCCACCACAGCAAGTCCGAGCAACTTCCACAGCGTGTCCACTTCTGCCTGGCGTTCAGCGTCCATAAGCATGTCTTCTTCGCAACTCCAAAGCTGGGCATTGCGGTCATCTAGAACTCAGTCCCTCTCCAGCGCACTCTCACGTAGAAGGTCGTCTATCACCTCTTTCGCCCGTTCCAGGAAGTCCGAATCAATCAAACAAAAGTAGTCATAGGTGACTTCGTCCTGCACCCAACCACAGTCATTAGACAACGACCACAAAGTCAGAACCTTAGGGTCGATAGAGTTGGGCAACTACTAATGAAGTACAGCTGTATGGAAAATGTCGATGAGGACTTACCCTTTTTGGACACCGAGCATACCATCACCGATATAGAATGTCACCTTCGAATATGTCCGCATGCGGCCCACATTTGCATGTGTACGTCTCCAGTGCACAACAATCGTTTGTGAACTCTGACCCTGAGCTGTCACTTGGGGAACCCAGGTTGACTGATTAGGCGAACACAGTGGCAGCTGACTTATGCGTTGTACCTAAACTCCCCAATTTAGTGTACTCGTTCAGGAGAAGTTGCCATTGCCACTTTATATAACCAATGTCTACCCCCTACATTATATCCTCCACTGAAAAAACAGTACATGGCATTTCATTTTATGTGGTTGGATTGCATTTACTGTACTGCTACTTCATTACACTTGCCTGTTACATATTGTGCTCACTTAATACCACCCCTCCCTTTCATTTATGGTGGTTGGTTGCAATAGTGATGTTTGACGTGGAACTCCTTTCGCCACATGTGTTATGTTAACACCTACTAACATATACTGCAATCTCCACAACCATATCATAATGTTTTTCCTACCTTCCCCCTTTGGTGCATCAGACAACATCGGTGATACTGTGCTTTTACACAACGCACGCGTTTCATTAACCCACCACCACCCATATCCCACATTTACAACAAATATAACCTGGGATGCATATTAACAGTTTTCAGTATGCCCTTTATGTATGTTGTGTGCGAGGGAAATGCGTTCACTTCGCTGCTGGGGATACAATGATAGTCTATAATTGAAATATCTTGGGATATTCCTCATTAGTTGTGGGCTATCGACGGGTTTGGAACGTGGCAAATTCAATCCATACATGATAAAGATTACATTATCCGTTGTACAAGTGGTTACATATATTAGGTAAAAGGTTGCCCTTCATCGGTGTTTTTAATGGACTAACGTTAGTTCCTAGTGCAACTCGGAACTTCACACTCCCACTTACCACAATAATTGCCCTCCCACTGCACGCGATAACCATGGTAGTGCACACTCACCAATTCGTATACATATCCTGGGATATGTATTCAAACACGCCAGTATGCATACCCCGCTTAACCCGATACAATCCCAGGATATTCATATCAACATCTCAATTCAAAGGCCCCATGTACAAAGGGGAAAAACAAAGGGAAAACAACCACAGAACATTGGCGATGTAAATTAACCAGAGGTTGCTGTTTATGTACATGAACGGTTTCCAACCCACATGTTTCTACATTGCCAGTTCGCAGGGGGAGTGAAGGTCATAAAACCCTGACTACATTCATATGAATCTGTCATTGCACAGCATCCCAACTGCGACCAAAACACGAACACATATACCACAACACGACATTGTAAAATAATTATTCAGATTACTGCTTATGTACAATTACTGCTTATGTACATTAACTGGCACAATGCGGCCAATTATGTTGGCAACCCACATTAGTGCCACAACAATCCCAGGATATGAGCCAGGAAATGACATGTTACCTTCATGTTATGCCTCATGGACGAAGTTTCCTTCAAATAAATCCTCAACGGGCACAACAACGGTTGTCTCATCTGCATTGAAATCAGTGCGCGGATTCCTACACTTGTTTCTGTAGTGTCCAACCTCTTCGCATTTTGAGCACTTCCGGACCTGGACGCCTTGCCTTTGAGATTCAATTCGCCTTTTTCGTGGCCTGCCTTGCGGACGTGGGTTCAATTGCAGAAGGATTCTTCGATTATATCCGTCATCCAATGCTTCCCGCCTACAACCAGACTCGTGGCGTCATCCACGTTTACAGAATCGTGTGTCTCCATTGGATGTATGTTGTTCATGTAAATCGTACTCTAACTACCCGCCTTGTAACAGTCGCTAACATTATCATACACCCACAACTTCTGCTTGTAAATGACTGGCATTGCATGTGCACACGGCAGGCCTTTCAACTGCCACCACTTGCAGTTACATTTCCTTTCTGCTAGGTTCACCACTAGGCTACGATTGTTCGCCAGGAGCACACCATACTCTCTAAGGGCTGTGTTAAATAGCTTCACATTTGCAATGGAATCAATGTTGGCTAGTGTCTTCCTCAGCTTATTCTCAATTTTGTCGCCTACACCATTCTTCCACTTTTTGAGCTCCGTCTTCCACTTATCGACTTTCAAATCGGGCTTCTATATATGCCCACTAACAAGCCACGGGATTGACATACGCCACAATGAACACATCCAGTTGTTCCAACTCTCCACAGCATTGTTATCCAACCTACCTCACCTGTCCTTTGTGAATTTTGACAGGGCCCACCGTTCGGGCTCATTACACTCCACCCAATCTACCAACTACGGCTTGTATTTCCTCAACTCCTCCACTGCAACTCCATACTCAACCCCCGTTGGGGCGTACGCAATCCTGTTGAACACCTCCTTCAACAAGTTCTTCGATCCCTGCCGTCGAATCCCTACCTTCCCCGCGTACGTCAGAAAGTTCTCCCGCACATGCCGCAAACAGCAGCTGTGGTAATCATTCCCAAACACCCTCGGCACCGCAGAGAGCAACCCTTTATTCCTATCGCGCATGATCACAAGTTGCATTCCGCCCAAACATTCGCATAGTACAGTCAAAAACCATAGCCACTCATCGACGTTCTCCGCGGACACAACTGCATATGCAACATCGAACAAGTGGTCATCCGCATCAAGTGCAACCGCTGACAGTATAGTCCCCTTATATGGCCCACTCAAATGAGCTCCATCTACAAACAGTATCTTCCTACACCCAAGTATGAAACCATTCAATGATGCACCATATGCAACAAACAGACGCTTGAACCTGGATCCTTGCAGCTCACAGAATGCTCTTGAATTAGGATTTGCCCTTATAATAGCTGCACACATCCTGGGCAATAGCTTGTAATGGTCCTCTGGTCTTCCGTTTCCTAGCAACCGCACATACTCACGGGCCCTCCAAAACTGCATATATGATACCTTCATTCCTATCTCCAACTGCAAATCCTTCAATATCTCTGGGGGTGTGTAACTATCACTTAATCGAACCTTCCCTTCAATGAGAGTACCAAGCAGACTCGCTTGTATTCGCCTTCTCCCCCACTTCCCCATTTGGCACTCAGCTCCCACGCTATGCACGTGCCCTGGTTCAAACTCCTTCACATACATTCCACCTCTTTTTAGGTGGCCCCTCACATAGATGTAAAATCCACACCCTTCTGCAGTGCATTTCACAGCAATTCGTTGCCGACAATTTCGTACATACTTATACTCAAATTGGTTCGCTATGGCATACTTCCAAATACTTATCTTCACCTCACTCGCAGAAGCAAACACTTGACCCTTTGTTTTGATTTCATTCTTCCATATCAAAATCCTCTTTCGATATGCCTCCGCTTGCACCCCCGATGTTGGCCAGACTACACCATCCCCTACTTCATCGTCGTCAGAGTCGGAGCTTGAATCACCAGATTCGTCCTCAGGTATATCAAACGATACACAGCTCCTTATCACCTTCGTACATTCCTCCACTACGGCTGCCTCATCAACTTCCTCTCCTTCTCCTGTACTTCCTTCTGTACCTCCCTGCATATTATACATAAATTCACACATGATCAGTCATTGTTTGTAAGTAATGCAAATTACGACCCACACCCACATGCTTGTTGGTATGAATGATTCTTAGCTTACAACGTGGTCCGCAACCACTCCCCTGTCCACCCCGCGCGCAACATCACCAGCACTGACAGTTGCTCCACCCCTCCCACGGTCACTACCCCCCTTCACTGCCCTTTACACGCTTCATTTCCATGTACCCATCCCACACACGGACCGTCATTCCCTGCCACATACAGGTAAGCGTACTCATCGTTCCCCTTTATCAACTTCTTAACATCACCATCTCGTCCCAATGACAACAACTCGAATCGATTACACTTCAAACTATACCACATTCACTGACCCCGTACAACCTCCCCCATTGCCTCCTCCACTAATCGCAACACTTCAAGCACGCCCATGTTCTCCTTCACCCGCACACAGTCTTTCCTCCCCCCTAGTAACATAACTTTTCCCCCAGGCCTTCCTCTAACAACCCTCCCCAGCATAAATACAATGTCATCTCCCTGCCACAACCACCTCCTCCAACGGCATTTTCACCTTCCATTGTGATGTACACTAACGATCACCTGCAAACACATGCATACTTGTCAGCAACAGATCCACACACAAGGTATATACCACATTCACACCCCAAAATATCTCATCACAACTTCACATACACCACTAACTTAGGTTCTAACAAATTATCAAACTCAAGTCGCCATTCAACCCAGCACATGAGACTGTCTTCCCTACATACGTCCTGTCAGCAGTTCCTTATTCATTGTTTCCCTTGCCTACAGGTAACCCAGGTTAGTCATCACTGATACCCGAGTTATCCACTAGTATGTCATCCGTTACTCAGTACGCAATTACGATTCACTAATGCAAATGAAGAAACACACCCTAACCCACTTAACTGTACCTGCCCACCTCAATTACAACCATTCTACTCATCTATTACTGCAGACCAACACTCCAAACATGTTCATGCACAACTTCTGTAGCGGTTAACTCGAGTTACTCTATACGTATTGCCGGATTCACCGCTCTTACTTTCTGGAATATATATTATGTATTTACGGGGTTAACCATTTCACGTCAAATGCTCAACTAAACTAGCCCAACTGTAATGGTTATCCCAGGTTATTTAATACACATATTCAGCATAACCACTACAGAGCATCATACATTCACACAATTGCATACATCAATTTAGTTCAAGCCCTAACTACCCAAACATACATAAACCCCACCTCTCCAACCTCATCACCCAAACCCCAAACCCTCTTCAACAGCACAGCAATAGAAACCCCCCCCCCTAAATTCGACATTCGCAATTGCAAGTATAAACTAACACACACAAGTTACATAACTGATTAACTCACTAACCTGTGTTCAGTGCAAACAAGAAGTCATCCACAGCTCACCGCCAACATAACATGCATAGTGCTCCCCTGCCTCAAGCCCTTCACTCTCTCTTTCGATCCTTCAGAAAAATGACATCTTCCATAATTTCTGAAGCTCCTTCCTCCACCGTCAGTTTACATCCCATCCACACCTACCTCTTCCTCCACCATTGACGACTTGGACAACCTCAAAGAATTGGTGAGTCTTCTTTGTGGGTGTCTTTTACAGCAAGGTATGAAATCTCATCTCTTTCTTCAGCTTACTTTTTCCCCTATTGCAAAGAGTTCATTAAGGGCCTTATCGTCTTTACACACAGACAAGAAATCATCACCTTAAAAGATGTGTTGGACAAAAACAACACCTCTAAATAAGAAAAGTTAAACTAAAAAGTGTTAATTTGAATAACACCATTACGGAAATCTCCCATGTATTAATTGAATTCTCTTTGTTTCGTGACAAAATATATGTCATAACCTCCTATTGGCTCCTTTATGCCTTATACTCAAAAAATGCTAACAATATTTTTTCCGAGTAGTATGCGACCTTTAAAGAGGGAACGAAGCTAAAAAAAAAAGGGAATACAAAGTTAAAATAATATTGTAACCAAAAAAATATTTAAATCACTAACACTTAGGCCTTTTTCTTTTCATGGGTCAATTCTAAAATACTAACCTGAATCCACTTTAACCCGCTTCAATCCACTTCTGTTATTTTAACCAAGTTCAATTTATCAAGTGAAAAAATTCAACCCACTTCAATCTATTTCAACCCACTTCAAACGACCTCAACCCATTTAAACCTATTTTATCATTTTACCCACCATAATTTACTTACGGAAAAAAACAAGCCCTTAATATCGAATTTAGAGTGGTAATGTAGGGTTCACATATTATAACCAAAATTCAGGGGGTTGCCCCTTGTTTTTGGCAACAATTAAAAAAAATTATTATTAAAATTGAACTAATTTTAATATTTTATCATAAAAGCTATGGTCTCATTCAATATCATTCACGACTCTTATAAAGAACTAATAATTTTAAGCTAATTAGTAGGTCAAAAGTAATTACAACACTTAGAAATTAGCATATAATTAAATTTTTAAGTAATATATCAAAGTTTAGCTGACGCCCACCTTTTTTCAATATTTAGATAACAAAATTTCAATTTTTTTTTTTTGGTTTTTTTTTGGGTATTGGGTAGAGTTGGGTGATAGGTCGTGTCGGGTCGGGTTCGTGTTCGTGTCGAACTTAAACGGGTTGAGAATTCCTCAACCTGAACCTAACCCGTTTATTAAACGGGTTGAAAAATCTTGACCTGTACCCATTTAATTTTTAAACGGGTTAACCCACTTAACCCGTTTAAGATAAACAGGTCAAGTTCAGTCGCTTAATTGACTATTTACGCATTTAATATTTTCAACTAATACGTAATTACAGTGTTAAAAATTAGGTTTACGTATCACATTAAATAATTACTCTTTGAAATTCCCCAGATTCATCATAATTCATAATTTCTAAAAATTTTTATATTCTTAATTATCTAATAAAAAGTAAATGGATAAATAAAAAATGAAAAAATGAGTTGACTTATTTAACTCATTTAATTAAACGGGTTAAATAGGTACTTTTTCGTGTCAAGAATCTCGACCTGAACCTAACCCATTTAATTAAACGGGTTGAACGTGTCAACCCATTTAATTAAACGGGTCGAAAATTTATACCCAAACCTACTTAACTTCGTATCAGGTTCAAGTCGGTAATCGTGTCGGGTCAGCTTTTCTCAACTCTAGTATTGGGTAACAAAAGTATCTCTCCTAGAGAAACATATTTGAGCTGAGCTACATTAATTAGAAGACTATTTATTTTGGTCGGGAGCCCATCCCTTTGTGTTTGAAGAGTTTCGCAAGTTGAGCATCTTCTGAAGTGTATGGTCCATGCATGTTGAACTGACAAAAAGTTGTGAATTTAGAAAAAATTGGGTATAGTCATTAATTTTTCGCCTTAATTTTGAATTCAAACACAACATTTTTCATATTTCTATTGTCTAAATTCGATTATAACCTGAATTTAGCCTTATCCGAATTGTCCGATCAAAAAAAAATCGAATATTAGACATCAATTTCTTGTCTAAATTTTAACATTGTCCGATTTATCTGATCCAAATTCGACCTCAATTTGAATTTTTGCCAGCTCATGGGATGATGACAGTCTTGCTTGATGATCTATCAAGGATCAAACGGATGGCAGCAGTAGCAGTAATGAATTGATGGTCTGGAATTTTGATGGCAACCACAGTGAGCTTGACCTCTAAATAGAAGGAGTATAGTTTTAAAAAATAAAAAAAAGATTATCTAATATAGAAGACGTAGAAATCTTATTATATACCTGAACTTAAATCTTATATATTCTTATTTTTACATCGTTCTATATACCAAAACAATTAAAAATAAAAACTCAACCGAGCTTTGGCTAATTCGAGTTCATAGTATCTATCTATCTAACTATACTTAAAATTGAGTGATCATACTATGTTTAGACACTTGGCACTTACTCATTGGATATAAGTAATTTTTTTT
>JACYFF010010365.1:11073736-11094150 GCA_017589665.1 Selenicereus undatus | reverse complement strand
TCTTGAACTTAGAAAGAGTGGTCAAGGCACTTGGTCGTTACTTCCATAGCTGGGCCCACAAGACATACAAAACCGGGATAATTTCCGGTGGACACAGGATAGCTTGCTGTTCGGAGTTCCTTAACAAGGGCCACGGTATCTTTAACTTCACGGATGTTTGGATGGTCTTGATGATCATGGGTTTGGTTTTCAATGGAGGTCTCCTTGGGTACATCAGGTAGAGTCCCAAAATGTGCTCAGGATGAAGTCGTGTTGAGTTAAATCAAGGTGGGGGGAGGGTACTTACTTCTTGACTCTTTGGTACCACACACATATGTCTTGAGTCCAAGTTCCCTGAAAAGAATTTGAGCTTTGGCTGGTGACATTGTCTCGACCATTATGTATGGAGATGTATTAGTTATTAGATGTAGATCAATGTACAACTCTATCTCTTCCTTTTTATGGTTATATCCTCAAGCTTGAGTTCCTTTCTTGAGCCTCGCTTAGCAAAGTAAAATGGGGAGACTTTCTTCAGGACATTTCTGCCTGAATGCACCATCTCCTTTGAAAAACACTTTGCCTTAAACAAAACAAGCAGATTGGATCTCAAAACTAACCCACATAATTCAGGTGCATCAGTAAAAGGGAGTTCACTAATGACAGGAAAACCATTGTGTGTGGTACCCTGTAAAGCATGTACAATGGACTCCATCTTCTATACCCCCGAAAACTTGATTGGTAGACCGGAGGTCACATCCCCTGCCATCAAGTGCTTCATATTAGGCTCTAGATGAGCCTCCGTGAAAGACAACCCTTTTAGTTTCACTATTTAGTCATACACACTTTGTTAAAAATATTGGCCACAGTTTTTGATATAAAAAGAACAAGCATCATGAGAGGCAACAACAATAGATTGTTTGTAAGCGCAAGGAGTACCACACAAAGGGAGACAGTTGTTCTCATCATTCCCCTGATGAAAAAGGCAACTTCTGAAAGGAAAAGGAGACCTTTGTCAAGGGTAGACGTAGGCCTAAAAAGTCTATCTACAACGCGACCATAGAAAGCTCCCTCTAAAATCATAGGAATGAGCAACCTGTTAGGAGCAACAATCCCATACGTGAGGATCGCAAGACCATAGATTATCATGAAGAAAATGAAGAGTGAAGAAATCTTAAAAACTCCAATTGTGTGAGCACTAAAGAGATTCTGAATGGCATCACCATTGTCGTTGAGGAAAAGGGAAGCAAGATCATTGTAGCAGCTGGCTTGACATTGAAAGATTTTGTGGTTACCTGACTCACCAATAGTTGGGCACTTTTCATTATGATCTTTGGGGCAGGGGCTGCATCTTACAATCCATAGAAGGCCATATGCACAACAAGTTGTCAGGGATGGATATCAAAATAACAAGTAAACCTCTTTCACTTAGGTTAATTTATCTCTTTCACTTAGGTTAATTTAGGATTGGTGCATAGTCATGTTGGTGGATGTTGTGAAATCTGTAAGCCCATGGTTTATCATTGAAGCACTTACGGGTGTCGATCCTTAGGGATAAATTGTGAAACTGGATTACTAATGACCTAAACTAGCAAGTTTAACTAAGTTAACAAAAGACAATTATTAGTTTAAATCTAACAACTATGAGATTTGTTGCTGGATTTTTTTTTACAACTAACTAAAACTCACAAACTCTTAATAATGAAGTTCACAAATAGACACTAACTAAATGGGAACATTGAACCTGAAATATTACAGTCAACTATGAAAAGAAGTATCAATTAACCTGAGAACACTATCATCAAATCTAAAACTCAACACGCTTTATAATTCAACTAAGAGAAAAAGACAAAAACCAAAGAACAAGTGAAGATGCCCAGAACTTAACTAAAGCAACACAAGAGAGATGGAAACCGAATCAAGACATTGGTAGCACAATTGAACTACAAATCTGCATATAACCAAATGAAATCAATAATCAAGAAACCCCACAACACCAAACTCAATCTCACGAATCAGAAAAGGTAGTGAAAATAGAGCTTAATGTTGGTACAAAACCCGGCGAATTCAACTCCAAATCCCAAAAATCTCTCTTAGATTGAACAATAGCATAAGAACATTACAAATTTTGAGCGCTTAGATGAATGAATTTGAAACAAAAATGAAAACAAGCAAGAGAATGAAAATTAAAGCCTAATCTCTACTCTCTATTCTCTGCCTCCATTCTTCGCTGCTCGACCTTTATTTGAAGTTCCTCAAAATCGGGTCCTAATTGCCCTGATAAATGCTTCAATTAACTCTCTTGTAACCACTGAATCCTTTATAATGGTGATGATGAAGGATAAATGGTGAAAAAAGAGAGAGAGAGAGAGAGAGAGAGAGAGAGAGAGAGAGAGAGTTAAACGACCAATGAGCTGGGGGAGTGGGAAGATGAAGCATCACAATGCTCGAGTTTTCTGGGTTCTGGGTTTATGCTAAGGAAGAAGAAAGGGATGGGGGATTTTCTCGCATGCCTCCCGTATGTTCCTTTAAATGTAGAGGGAGAAGGTCGGACTGAGGGGTGGAAAGGGTGCGTGTGAGGCAGCTCGCAGAAAGGTTAAGCTAAGACCCAAGCCGAAGGAAAAGTAAGCAATGATTGGAGCTCACATGCATCCCTTGTGACTATTTTAAGTAAGGGAGGATGGACTGGGCCACAATCTGGAATGGGGTCGTGGATCTGGGAAGGGGATATTGAGCTGGCATGCGAAACAAAAACAAGGCAAGGCAAAAGAGAGCTAGGAAAGAGGAAAAGGGGAGCTTGGGCCTTAGGCCTCGACTGCCGGAGTGTCTGAGCCAGGCCTAGTGAGAGGAGGGGGAAGATAAGAGCAGCCCAGGTCACGTAAGGCACACGTGTAGGACTGGGCTCGAAGCTGGACTAGGGTGGAGTCTAGTACATGAGCTTCAAAATTGGGCCCACTACTTCTTTTTCTTTTCTTTGCTTTTGCTTCCGCTTGATCCAACATCATTTTCCTCCAACTTTCACACTGATTTTATTCAACTCTCCATGACACCTACAAAAACAAATAAAAACATATTAAAAATCTAATTAGGTAATTTATTATGACCAAATATTAGGTAGTAAAAGGATATGAAATATCATAATTTTGGGTTGAACAGTAGAACTTCCATATATGTTTCAAATTGGGTCAGTTCAGGTCGGGGTCAAGAGCTTTATAATTAACTAGTCAAATAACCTTGCCTGGAAATCACAAGCAGTATTGCTTGAAAAGAAACTCAAGTTGCCCAATTTTGGGTCTTAATGCTATCATATCGGTTAGTATAAGGGTACAAGTAAGTTTTCTGGGTCACTTATAAGCCTTAAAATGAAATATGAAGTGAGAGAGGAAAAAAAAGGGTATGTGACAAAAAGATGCACAAAAGCATAAAGTGAGAGGCCATAAGGGCATGCTCATTAACAATGCCGTAAATGAGGACAATCTTGTCCACAGAATAGTTATATAGGCTTCCCATAACAACATCAGCAACTCCAAGAAATCTGATTGCTAGTAAATCATACCTGTTGTATGTTACTTTGGCTGCATTGACATAATAGATTATCAACCCACCCTTAAGGAATAGATCGCAGTCTATAGTCCAGCAATATTGAATAAAGCCTCTTAAAACCATGGCCACCACGGTAGTGGTGAAAAATGCCCTCCAGAGAAGAGCACTCCCCTACATGAATCATGAAAAATCATCGTGATGTAATAATGATAGTTTATATAATTAACAATATTGGGTTCACTTTATTAAATACAATCTTTCCCTTCTCCAAAAGTTTTACAAATCTGACTACTAGTTCCATGTGAATATCAATATAAACTAAATTAGTCATTAGAATGAGAATAAATGGATACTATAGTGGTTAGATCATCGTTTGATTGGAGTTTAGGTTGGGTTAATTTTTAGGTTGATGAGATATTGGGTTGGGTTTGAGTTCGGTAGGATCAATATCACTTCATGCTGAGTTTAAGTCCATTGATATTTAGTCCAAAACACTTGTCTTGCAAAACAACTTTGGATGAGACTTTGGGTTGGGTTAATGAAAGTTCCAGGTCCAAATTGAGCCAACGTATTTTGTGTGTTAGGCTATAAATAAGTCTGGGTCATACAGTTTGGTTTTAGGTGATAGGTTGGCATTGCCTCGTCTACCAAGAACCTAATTCATGTAGCATTGCACTACCATCAACTCGAGTGAATCCCCCCTCCCCCAGGCAATCAACAAACCGCTTATAGCCTGCACCACTTTTGGCCCGAGGAAGGAGCCACCCAATCACCAAACCGCTCTTAAAAAAAAGATAAAGAAAAAAAAGGGAAGTTATCCTTCTAATGTTTATAAGGAATAAGGCATGATGCAAAGGCACATCGGGAAGCTACTTCTTTAAGGGCAAAAAAGACACCACCAATCCGTGCGAGAAAAGTCCCAGCCACTCCAATAACAACACCGCACATGACTAAATCTCTCCGGGCTTGATTGTTCTTGAAATATCGTAGCCAAGGCCAAATTAGACTGTACTTGTGATAACCACCTTGGCCAAGTAAGTTGGCAATGCAAGCACTAGTGTGCACCATAGGTCCTTCCTTGCCATTTACCGAACCCTCAGAAACACCGAGAATAGAAGCAAAAATTTGATCACATTATTTTTTGTTAGTTAACACTTGTAAAGAAATACTCTTCTTCATGAATAAATTGTCTCACTTTCGATTTACATGCATAAAATAATCCTTTTTCACCCGTTTTTAAGACAACTTTTACCTATTGATTTGCCCATAGATTGGAACAATGTTCCAGCTTTTCCTACAAGTGGATGACATGTAGGTTTATGAAATCAGTTCTTGGTAGGGGGGCCATAAATGCAAAGTCTGATGCCAAGCTATAGAAGCATGCCATTCAGTGTAAATTAAAAACCATGTTGATAATGTTACCACTATTACTTCTAACAAATACTCAAATGGGTGCATGGATTATCAGAAGAGGAAGGTCTTGTACTAAGGATTGTTATCTAGATGGCTAATATTTTTTACCTATATCAATTTGATCCTCTTGATTGGCTTATTTGTATATAGTAAGTACCACAAAGGCAATGACACAAGAATGTTGACGTTGCAATCTTTAAGGAGGTTATGATGTAGTGATGCGCACAACGTATTGAATTGAAAAGGAAGACACCTCGCTTATAATCGATTTCTGTTAGGTTTGGGAGTGGGTTAAGAGTTTTGTCACTGGATAATGGTATGTATAAGAGACACATTCAAGTGATACAATTATGATTAAGAGCAGTACACGATCTTCAAAATGGGAAGATCCTCCATTTTTTGGAGTAAAACTCAACTCTAGGTGAAAGTATCTGATAAGTGCTTAAAGTGTATATCATTTTAGGGTTATTTTGCTGCATTTTTAGGAAAAATTATATGCTTTATGTGATAATTTATGTCCTTTTTCCATTTTACCCTCAGGTATGGTTCTTTTCTGTGTTTTCAAGAATTCTGGACCTTTTTGCCCTTACTTTGATCCTAAATGAGTGTATTTGGACTCTCCACGGACACCATTTAGTTGCTATGCCAGTAGAAGGAAGAGGAATAGAAGAATGTCGAACCAGCAGACACCACGGTCAATCGTGGTGAAGGTCACGGTCCGTGGTGTCCTTATTTTCCTATGAGGCTTTCTGTTTTCTCACAACTTTTCGACTTCCTGGCAGTTTTAATTCCATTAAGTCTTGTGGCACTTCGGCTTCCAGGACTTTCACTATAAAAAGGGTTATTCTCTTCTTATTTCCACACATCCAACATCCATCATTCTTTCATTTCCATTCTCTTCTCTTAGTTTAGATTGGAAAGAGAGATATAGAGTTGAAGTGAAGATTTGCAAGGACTTCACCCCGGTTTTGCATGACGGTTCAAGTGCGATTTTTGGCTGAGCAATTTTTCTCTCTCTTCTCTTCTCTTTAGATTTATCGTTTTAGTTTGTTTAATTTAATCATGTTTGAGTAGTTTTATTTTGTCTAAGGATCTAGTAGTTTATGGAATTGTTATTGGATTATGTTTTAATCTATTCAATTGTGCTTATTTTCATAATTGGTTGGATTTCGCTCTATCAAATGTTATTTATATTGTGAGTTGATTTTTAGCCAAAATTTGTTTGCACACTTGAAACAATCGAGTGAACATTCGAAAGGCGATATTTGATTGTTGGACTACTTGTTAAAACCTATCATTGCATCATCTTGAAAGAGAGATTGTCAAGTTAGGGGGACTCGAATTAAGTAATCGAAAATATTAAACTTGGATTAAGTCAAATTAGCTTGAAAGAGCGACGTTGGCTTAATTTAGGCAAATTTGGTTGATTTTGAAATAATAGACTGAATTTCTGTATAGATTGCAATTCCTCGAAATTAGCCAATTAGAGAAAGGCACAAGTTTATTAATTTTGATCCAATTTCCTTTTGTAACTACGAAAATTCCTAGACGTTTTTCTCTTACTGATTTAAAAAAGTTTATTTGGAGTTAATCAAAATCACTTGAATTAAAATTTTGCTTAGCATATCTTGAGGGATTATAATCCAGTAGTTTCACCTAGTCTCTATGGATCGACCTTGAACAGCTACAATGCCACCATGCGCTTGCGGGCCTATCAAGTTTTTGGCGCCATTGCTGGGGACTAGCGTTGAATATTGGATTTTTCCTGATAGGTTTGACTAAGCATTTTATTTTTCTTTGAAAACAAAAACCTATAAATTTTTTTTTGAAAATTAACCAAAAAAAAAATTGAATTGAAAAAAAAATTCACAATTTTCTATTTCCCCCAATTCGAGCATGAATTATTTTGGAGGTATTTTAAGTGATTAAGTGCGTTTCTAGCTCGATGTGGTTATTGTTTGGGTAAGTGAGAAGCTTTGGACATTATTGATGAGGATGTGAATAGTGAAACCTGTACTCTTTTAGGGTATTAGGATTTTCATAGTAAAATTGTTAACGAGGCATGTTATTTGCTTGAGTGGATATCTTGAGATTCGTTTGAATTTGAGAAGGCTACTATTATTTCTAAATATTCAATTTCTGATCCTTGCACATTCTATTATAGATCTTATTATGCTCGTTTTTGGTGTGATTTGTGTAGCTCTTCTGACCATGAAACTAATTCGTGTCCTTATTATGCATGTTATGATCAACCTGACTTTGTATTACCCTGGGACAGTGCTGATGTTGTCCTGAACTTACATGATTCATCCTTTCCTTTAGCTCAGTGCATAGGGCTCGAGGAGGGTGATCATTTTGGGTTTGATGCTAGGCTTGATTTTGCTGATACATGTTTTGAGTTAGAAGATGTTTTTGATAAGGTGCATGATGTAGATAAGACTCCTTTGGACGGGTCACGTGATGTGCTTGTGCATAAGGAGTCTCCTAGCCTTGGTTTTCATGATTGTGTTTTCCTCAATCCACTTGATCATACACATGTTTCCCCTATGTGTTCGCAACCCTCTATTTCCCTCGAGTATTCTTTAGATGCGGCCATTGATAATCCTAAGATTTGTGATTCGAATGTTGAATTGGGCTTTGTGGATGACATGTTTCGTATGCTTGATGGGAATGTTGATGATTATGTGTCCTTAAGTTACTTTAGAGGGTATGATCCCTCCATTGACCCTTATCGTATATGCCTAGAGCACTTGCCTAGGAAAATCATGTGGTCTACATTCTTTAATCTTTCCTATGATTTTTCTAAGGCCATTGATAAGGTTAAGAGGATATTAGTTGTCTTTGGTGTGATTTTTGTTATTGCCTCTTACCTTTTATTTTTGACTTGTGGTCCTAAGAGTTTGATAAGCTCCTGCGTGCGTTGACAGCATCTGATTTGATGAGTCAGGTCTTGAAGTTGTGATGGAGTGGCTTATGCTCCATATGCCCCGTTTGCGAGGCCGCATAGCTTAGGTGCGCTCTGCACCTAACCTGGTGAGATTGCTATATTTTGTTTCGTTTCTCTTCTTTTACTTTCTTTCCTTTTAATAATAATGCTTTATCTAAGCATGGGGGAAAGGTTTTTCTGTGTTTTTCTATTTTGGTTATTAGCTTGCATACATGCTAGAGCATGTAGTTTTAGGGGTTTCCTTTTGTTCGCATTAGTGTTTTGCATTTAGTTAGTTTTTAGGTTTGTATATAGGATTGCATGGAGTGATGGTGGGATTGGTTTGAGATAACCTCCGATGATATGTTTGTTAGGCAAAATAGTTTTCATGAGCTTGAGTAGCTTTTGATGTGTAATCCCTTTTGGTGCTAAAATTTTTGAAGGTTTTGTAAATACTTCTTGTTTTGACCCTTGTTAGTGGGAGTGTTCCATATTTCCCAAAAGTGAGGTTCTACTAGTCCATTTGGCTTTACTCAATCTCATGTGCTTGCATGACATGCTTTGTGATTCTTTGGGGGTGATCAAGTTTGATGTCGAGCTTGTGGTCATGCACTTCTTTGAAAACCTTCTTTTCCTCCTAATTTTGGAATGTTTTGTGCACTATTTGGGGCTACCATTGATTGTTATTCTTGCTTGTGACATGCTATGGTTTGCCTATTTTAAAGAGGTTGTTATATTGCATCTTCCCTGGTTGGTTTTATCTAGTGTTTGTTTGAGGACAAGCAATAGTTTAAGCATGGGGGAGTTTGATAAGTGCTTAAAGTGTATATCATTTTAGGGTTATTTTGCTGCATTTTTAGGGAAAATTATATGCTTTATGTGATAATTTATACTCCTTTTCCCATTTTACGCTCGGGTATGGTTCTTTTCTGTGTTTTGCAGGATTCTGGACCTTTTTGCCCTTGCTTTGATCCTAAATGAGGGTATTTGGACTCCCCACGGACATCCTTTAGTTGCTATGCCCGTGGAAGGAGGAAGAATAGAAGAATGTCGAATCAGCAGACACCATGGTCGGTCCGTGGTGAAGGCCACGATCCATTGTGTCTTTATTTTCCCATAAGGCTTTCTGTTTTCTCATGGCTTTTTGGCTTCCTAACAGTTTTAATTCCATTAAGTCTCGTGGCACTTCGGCTTCCAAGACTTTCACTATAAAAGGGCTATTCTCTTCTCGTTTTCACACATCCAACATCCATCATTCTTTCATTTACATTTTCTTCTCTTAGTTGAGATTAGAGAAAGAGAGAGAGATAGAGTTAAAGTGAAGATTTACAAGGATTCCACCCTAGGTTTGCACGACGGTTCAAGCGTGATTTTTGGTTGAGCAATTCTTCTCGCTTCTCTCTTCTCTTCTCTTCTCTTTAGATTTATCGTTTTAGTTTGTTTAATTTAATCATATTTGAGTAGTTTTATTTTGTCTAGGGATCTAGTAGTTTATGGAATTGTTATTGAATTATGTTTTAATCTATTCAATTGTGCTTATTTTCATGATTGGTTGGATTTCGTTCTATCAAATGTTATTTATGTTGTGAGTTGATTTTTGGCCAAAATTTGCTTGCATACTTGAAACAATCGAGTGAACATTCAAAAGACGACATTCGATTGTAGGACTGCTTGTTAGAACCTATCGTTGCATCGACTCGCAAGAGAAATTGTCAAGTTAGGAGAACTCAAATTAAGTAATCGAAAATATTAAACTTGGATTAAGTCAAATTAGCTTGAAAGAGCGACATTTGCTTAATTTAAGCGAATTTGGTTGATTTTAAAGGAATAGACTGAATTTCTATATAGATTGCAATTCCTCAAAATTAACCAATTAGAGAAAGGCACATGTTTATTAATTTTGATCCAATTCCCTCTCATAACTACTAAAATTCCTAGACGTTTTTCTCGTATTGATTTCGAAAAGTTTATTTGCAGTTGTTAATCAAAACCACTTGAATTAGAATTCTGCTTAGTATATCTTGACGGATTATAACCTAGTAGTTTCACCTAGTCTCTCTGGGATCGACCTTAAACAGCTATAATGCCATCGTGCACTTCCGGACCTATCAGTATCATATATAAATGATCTTATAGCCTTCTCTCTTAAGCAGGGCACTAATTGTTAATGTTTGAATCATACATATAAGAGCATTAGAAGCTTAGTTTTTGACTTTTGACAAAGCATTTAAGATTCAATTGTTGAGAAAAAAAAATCCCCAAGGATTTCTTTAGCAAGAAATCCAAGCAAGAAACTACCATCACAAATAGAGTACTTGCTGCTAATATTGAAGGAGAATCGACACCATTAAGATAAGCTTGACCTCAAGGATATCGGATCCAACATCAGGAGCAATATAGGAACAAAGTACCCCAGCAGCTGTGGCCAACCCCATGTTGCAACCAGCATATGCAAGAAAAGCCTTTAGATATTTATACTGGAATTGTTATGCATGAAAACATTGACAATTGATAAGCTGATAAGGGATGAGCCTGAGAAATTGTCAAGATATTACAAACAATCTGAGTCTCTTAGTAATAAATTGTTCCACCCTTAGATGCTAATTCACATATACTGGATCTTTGACATAGAGTCAACATAACATAAGCGAAGACTAAGAATGGGTCAGCCAATGATATCAGTATTTTTCATCATTAGCAATAAGCACTCTAATCCATGTGACAATGAGATAAGAGAAAACCTCTAACCCCCTCGGAACAAAAAGAGGGGGAAAAGAACCTTTGGATTGACAGTGGTGATGTTTACATAATGGGTAACAAAAAGATTAGCATATCATCATCACTGTGGTCCTTTTGCCACTTTTTTGTATGAATAGACTGCGTAAAGTCATTTGTATGATGACAACACTTCTTTGTGTTGGTAATAGAGATTACCTCGATTGTGGAAGTTGAACCCAGACCTCATCTGTTTGATTGCTACCCACAATCGTGGTGGCTACCAAATTCGCCAAGTAGTCACGCTCAAAACCCGAACCTTCACAGATGGCTAGATTATTTGAGGGAGAGGGCAGAGAGATGATTAGATCTGGAGAATTATTTTTGTTTGCTGCAGTTATGACCCATTCCTTGATCCACACCCTTTTATAATGGCACATAGCCTCAAACAGAATCAAGGAATTAATGGGTGATTATTACTAATTAATACCGAGTTAATTTCTTTTGTAATAGCTGAGTCAATTATGAGATTATGGGTCATCATTGTGATCATTACTAGTCAACAACTCCCCTTCGGTGACAAAGACCATGAATCTCATGTCTCTTTGCCAACAAATTTCCTTACGCTTCATACTGGGAATGGAGCATGTGACCCCCCAAAAAAAACAGTAGTATTATATCAAGTCACCATCTAACTTATATAATACTTTCACAAAATATCAATACCTCGAGTCATTCAAAAACATCATTAATGGCATACACTGTCCCTTTATGCCTGTTATATCAATTGACTATATATTGAATATAATCGCCCGGGCTAGTTATAGTGACAGAGAAATTATTCTTTCTTAGATAGTTAAAAATAGTCAATCATAACATAACTGCTTTCCTAATGGAATAATGTGTTCCATTAGACTGTATACATCTTGGCCCTTGGAAAAACACATTAAAGTAGCAAGATCATGCTTTGGCTTCATATTATAACTCTAAGTCAAAGAGTATTATCAATGAGGGTCACATAGTAACAAGGAAAGGGAACTCGCTTGTCACTCATCAAATAGGTCGGTATTTAGCACACATAGTATGAGGGTATGTCATGGCATAACTCCCACTAAGTTGGGCATGTCACCCTTCTATACTATGTGAATTGTAAGTCTGGCTTTTACTTAAAAACCCAACCTAAGTTGCTAGGTTAACATACTTAATGTTGACGTCAGCACTCAAGATTCGGCTATAAGGCTTTGATATGGAAATAACCCGAGTCTCATCTTATACTTACTAAGGTGACTATGTTCTTTTATTCATACACTCCTAGTATGAGTAATCAATATTGTACACCTAGCGCCAACATGATTCAGTTTCATCTTGCCCGCAACTCAAGCATCAGGGTGATTACTTGTGTGACTAGACCAATCTGAAGCCTGGTGACATTTCAATGTGCATAATAATGTGCTTGTGTATTTATGAACATTTGAAAAGAAACATCGTTCTTTCTTTCATGAATACTTAATACAAGGAAAAATATATCCATTATACACTTAGACACATCCAAAAACTAAGCCCTACGCAGACCTAAGCTCATCACATGAGCTTTAAAAGCATCTTTAGGAACAGGCTTAGTTAAAGGATCAACTATCATTCTACTTGTAGATATATACTTAATGGCAACTTCTTTTTCTTTTATGGTGTTTCGAACAAGTAACGCCTCTAATATGCTTGGTCTTCTTGTGGAACTTTGGATCCTTAGCAAACTAGATAACAACAATATTGTCGTACATCATTTCTATAGGATTATTAACTCTAGGAGTGAGATTGAAATCCTGGAGAAAACTCCTCAACCATATTGCCTTTTGAGTGGTAAGGCAGCAACATACTCTACTTCCATAGTCAAAAGTGCTATGTAGTCTTGTTTCTTACTGCATTAAAATATGGCTCCTCCGCCTAGGATGGACACATATCTTGTGGTAGACCTGGATTTATCTAGATCGCCACCTTAATCAGGATCCAAATATCCTCTTAACTTGAGCTCTCCACCTTGTTAGCAAAGGACCATATCACTTGTACTAGGTAGGTACCGAAAGATTCTCTTGACAGCTTGCCAATGAGCATGCCCTGAGTTGCTTTGGTAGTGACTTACCAAACCAAATGCAAAGCAAATGTTTGGCCGTGTATATAACATAACATACATTAAGCTTCCTACTACACTTGCATAAGGAACATTGCTCATTCTCTCATTTTCTTGGTCTGCTTTAGGGCATTGATCGAAACTTAAGGTTAAACCCTTTCCAACTGGAGTGTTTATGGGTTTAGAATAATGTTTTCGAAAACGTTTCAATATTTTATTAATATATGCTTCTTGACTCAAACCACGAAGCTTCTTGGAACGATTCCGAGTTATTTCTTCGCGTAGGACATACCTAGTCTCACCTATTTCCTTCATCTCGAAGATGGAGGATATCCACTGCTTAGTGGTCTGGATTATCTCTATGTTGTTTCCAGCCAATAGTATGTTGTCAACATACAAACTAAGAAACATAATTTCCTTTGTAGTTTTCTTGACTTACACATAGTGATCTTCAAATACCAGGTTTAAGCCAAAAGAGATAGTGACTTCATGGAATCTGAAATACCATGGTTTAAAAGACTACTGGAGACCATAAATAGCTCTTCTAAGATGATAACCTTTGTCCTCTTGTCCTTTTGATACAAAACCAATAGGTTGATCCTTGTAGATTTCTTCTTCAAGATTTCCATTAAGGAAAACAGTCTTTACGCCCATTTGGAATAATTATAAATTCGAATGGGCAACTAGGGCCAGAAGTAGGCGAATAGAGGCAATTCTCACCATAGGAGAAAAGGTCTCTTCATAGTCTACCACCTCAATTTAGGTAAACCCCTTCGTCACTAAACGGGCCTTAGACTTGTCAATTGATCCATCAATCCAAAGTTTTTTCTTGAAAACCCACTTGTTTCCAATTGATTTACATCTGGGAGGAAGATCAACAAGTTCTCAAGCCTTGTTTCTCGCCATAGAGTCCATTTCATTCTTCATGGCGCCCACCTACTCTTTGTGGTTTGGTGAATTAATAGCCTCTTGAAAAGAGAGACGCTCTTCTAATTCCAAAGGAGTGCACAGAAATATTTCCTCTTTGATTTGAAATATTGTTAACGAATTCTTCCACGCTCACTTCTCCGGCGCATAGGGCCTATGTTGGTTTGACCCACTAAGGTATTCCTCCCCCTATCTCTGGGAAGTATAGAATCCTCAACTAGAGGAGAATCACTCCCACTATCTCAAGGAGAAGTGGGGGTTCTGAACAAGTAGACTAACCTCATGTCCATGAATTGGAGAATGAGGATGAACCTAATTCCCAGGTTTATTCTCTTGGGTAACCAAAATTTCATCATCTCTTCCAGACAATGGAAGACACTATCCTCGTTAACACGGTGAGTGTTTAAATTCCTCCCCTTACTAAGAGATACCAATCATCTTGTTGTAACTCATGCAACGCTAGATACTTTTTGATTTCACCAATACTTGGGAACTCATCCTCAAGAAACTCAACATTATGTGAATCTATTCCCGTCATGCCACCATTAGGGTGATCCCTAAACATAACATATCCTTTAGAGTGTTTAGGATACCTTATGAGCACCATTTTGGTGGCCCTTAGACCAAGCTTCTCATGTTTATGAGTTGGGTTGTGTACATAACTTGCTGAACCCTATGGGCGTAAATATTCCAAGGAGGGGTTTCTGTCATACCATAACTCATATGCAGTAGTGGATATGCTCTTACTTGGCACATGGTTAAGAATGTAAGCTGCCGTGAGCAACGCATCCCCCCAAAAACTAATTGGGAGGTTGGTGTGTGCCAGCATTGACCGGATCATGTCAAGCAATGTTCGATTCCTTCGCTCCGCCACACCATTTTGTTGGTGTTAGGAATCGTATGTTGTCTTTGCATGCCCTTTTCCTCACAAAACTCTTTAAATAGATGTGAGAGGTATTCATGATCACGATCAGTTTGAAGAATCATAACCTTTCATTCTAACTTGGTCTCCACCTTGGCTATAAAGCGTTTAAACGCATCAAGTGCCTCGTAGCGATGTGATAATAAGTAACATACCCATATCTTGAATATCATCTGTAAAAGTGAGAAAATAGAAAGCCCTTTGACGTGCTTTCACATTCATGGGTCCACAAATATCAGATTGAATTAGCTCTAAAGGGCTTGATGCCCGTGAAGCCTTACCAAAAGGCTTTGCAGTCTTCTTGCCAGCTAAAGATGACTCACATCTAGGCAACTTAGCCTTAGTGAGTCGGTCAAAAAGACCTTCTTTAGCTAGCCTACTCATTTTATCTTGGCCAATATGACCAAGTCTAGCATGCCACTTAATTGACTCAGAATTGGAATCAAAATGTGATACAAAGACTAAAGAAGAATTATTATAATAATTATCCAAATCAAATACAAGGATATCGTTTCTTAAAGTAACGTGGCCAAACACATCTCCGCCATACATAATGTTTAAACCATCAGAACAAAAACTAAAACCAAAACCAGACTTTATCAAAGAAACTAAAGATAAAAGGCAAACTCGCACCCAAGTGCGTACAGAGCATCGAATAGGAGCAATTTATTTCCTCCTCGCAACATGAGCTGGTACGCTCCAACACGTAGAACATCTTCTTCATTGCCGTTTCCTAGCATGATAGATTGTAAACCCACTGGGTAGAGGTGAAAGTCTACGAAGTCAGCTCAATCCGGAACGATATGTTTGCTTGCTCCCGTATCTACAATCCAATTAAGAAGAGAATTAGCAATTAATGCATGGGAACATACATACAATTCAGGAGAATAAGTGGAGAAAGGTACCTCCCGAGGCTATGGACAATCTCGAGTATAATGACATTTCTTGCCATAATTATAGCACTTCACTCGTGCTATATTTTTCTCTCCATTGCCTTTAGCCTTTTGCTTCTTGGCAATTCCAACCTTTGGCCTATCTTTCTGAGGGGGGCGTGAACCTTTCTTAAACTGCTTACCTCGATTGTTCTTATTGCCTCTTAGCCTATTTCCCTTGGCAACAAGAGCCACATTAGGAGTACCGAATGTTTTCGAGTGTTTCTCCTGCATTTCGAGGTGACTTTGGATCTCAGCTAAGGTCTTTAAATGCTCAGAATGAGTCAAGACCAACTTCACATTACCTCAATGTTTAGGTTCATCAGGGATAGCCCGAACCATATTCAAGACTTGCTTCCCCTCAGAAACCTCCTTACCAGTAGCCTCGAAATCACGAATCATGGCACTCATGATTCATAAATGCTCAGCCAAGGTACGACTGGAATCCATTTTGTACTGCATCCATTTCAATTGCAAGGCTCGAAGCCTTGTTTCGGATGTCTGTCAAAACAGATTTTGAGTGGTCCGACATGTCCTTAGCCGTGGGAAACGTCTCAAATTCCCCAATTAGGTTGTCGTGCATGCAGTATAGCATAGTAAAGCATGCCCCCTGATACTTTTTGGACCAGTCCTGGTAGGCCTTCAAGCTTTCTTGATACTGCATAGTGGTAGTGTCATTAGGCTTGCCATCCTTGTCCTTGTCCGATGGTAAAAACTTGGCTACCGTCGAGCGTTCCAACAAGTCCCTTTCGTTCAGAAGATACCTAATCTTTCGTTTCCACATGTCATATTTAGAGTCGTCTAACTTTTGATTAGTGGACAACTCACCAATCATTGTATTGTTAGTTGCCATATCTACAAGTATTAAAAGATAGATGTACATATCTCTTATGCAATTAAATTATTAAAATTTCATTTCATGTTGTATGATGGAAATTTCACCAGGTTCATAATCATCTCACACAATCATGAACTAGAAATTAAATAATTTAATTACCACATTTCTATAAAAAAAAACTCATTCTTATGGACCACAATTAAAACGTTAAGCAAATTAACATTTATTTAAATTATCACATAGATATTTGTTCAATCCATGTAGAACTAATTTACATTTATTTAAATTATATATATATAAAGCCAATTCATATTACATCAATGACAATTAACTTAGCACCATATTATGTTGTATAAAATGAATTTATATGACTAATGAGCATGTGATAATAAATATTTTACATTAAACATATTAATGTTTTCATGCATTCAAAATCAAAAATAATGTGAAATTATAATTCATATCAAGAATTAACAATATGCCTCAATTTATTTGAACTTGTATTATCAGAATTAAATAATTAACATGCCCAAACAACAATTATAAGCTTAGCTAAATTCAACCAACATTAAAAAAAAAATTATTTGGCAAAAAAAAGAACCGGGCTCTTTATTAAGCCGAGACCCCCATTCTTTTAGCTTTTCCATTTGCTAGAACCATCTCGCTTCATCTTATCTCTTCATTCACAAGCCTCATTCCTCTTTCTCAATTGTAGCCCACAACTGAGACCCGACCACCCCACTTGAGCCCTAGATTGGTGTCTTCTCTCACACCGATCACCATAGCTAGCTCGTAAAACTGCCGAAACCACCACCCAGATGATGAACCACCCTCTTACCGCCTCCTAAACTGAATCTACGACATCAACCACCAACCAAACCGACCAAAAAGCCACGCCAGTGAGTAGATCGATCGCCGAGCATTTGATTAGTGTCACTCACTCGCCCAACGCGCCACCCTTGTGGTGGCGCATGTCAAACGCGCGCAACGTCCTTGGTGTAGTTGGCATGGTTTTACGTCGAGAAAGTGTAGATCATTGAGGCTTAAGGGCGTTGGGAGGAAGAAAATGAACAAAATCATTTTCGTCGGTGGTGCGTGACTCTCACGTGCCCTCTCTCTTGGTGGTGCCGATGGGACTTAGGTAAGTTTTGTATCTCTTTTTCCTCTTTTTTTTAAATTTTTTTTTATGTGTTTCGAGTCCGTGGGGTGTTTGGAGTGTGGGTAGATCTAAGTTGAGGGTGGGGTAATTGGGGTCTTGATTTCAGGTCTACGAAGTGTGGGGTCTTGATATTAATTTGGCCAAAAATTATGCATATTAAAATCATTATCATAATGAAATATGATTTCAAGCATCATGTAATTTAGGTAGATGAGCATAATTTTAGAACTTTAACCTTCTATTTAATTTGTTTCACACATAAATAGATTTGTATAATGTACCATTTTAATATGAGGCAAACAATTCTAGCAAGTTCGAATTTGCATTAAGTTTTTCATAACCATAGAGAATATGATACTTGCATATAAAACCAAAATCATATTGTGACTTTGCACACATTCAACATAATCAGAATTATGATTTACTAAACACAAATTTTGGGGTTAACATCAAATAGGCGTGGCTCTGATACCATTGTTGGTAATAGAGATTACCTCGATTACAAAACCTAAACTCGGACCTCATCTGTTTGATTGCTACCCATGATTTTGGTGGCTACCAGGTGACTCAAAACCTGAACCTTCACAAATGGCTAGGTTATGTGAGGGAGAGCGCAAAGAGATGATGAGATTTAGGGAATGATTTTTGCTTGCTACTGTTGTCTCCCATTCCTTGATCACACCCCCTTTTATAGTGGCACATAGCCTCAAACGGAATCAAGGAATTAATGAGTGATTATTACTGATTAATATAGAATTAATCTATTTTGTAACAGCTGAATCAATTATTGGATTATGGGTCATTATTGTGACCGTTATTGGTCAACACTTTGAATGCATATACCCTAATACACACATAGATATGTACAAACACACATATATGTATTTTCTTCCTTTGACAATCACCTGCTCTTTAAACAAGGAAGATGAAGAAATCAAAATGGCTGAGACATGGCGATACAATGGGGGGGGGGGGGAAGTTCTTACTCATAGTCAAGGCTCTCAACGAGGCAGACTTTGGCACCAACAATAACAATCTGTGAAGTGGTATTTAACCTATGTCTCAGAAGTGGTTATCTAATTGACATGGTCCTCTCTAAAAGGTCTAATGAGAATAACTCCTCTTCCCTCGTCCACTCCAATTCTCCATTCTCAACATAATTTAATTCATCATTGAGAGGATCCATTGTGTCACCTTTCTGCAAGAACCACACCCTAGTGCTAGCTAACCTAAATGTGAACATGTAGTGCAGTAAATGTTTATTCAGGAACAGAGAAGAAAGACAAGCAGAAAAACTATTGGTCATAGATCAGATACACATAAATGAGAACAATCATAAACAGACATGCATCAGTTGTTAAGAAAACAAACAAGTTTAAGTAGGTTCAAAGCATAATGTAACTGCAACTATATACAAATGGTAGTGGTGATGGAGATGAAATAGGAAACAAAATCCATGAGAAAGTGGCTGTAGAATTCATCTTGTCTCATCCATTTGACTTCCAAGTAAGTTTGAGATGTGTGAATAAGAAAGGCTTCTCTATCTTTGGCAAGTGTTCATAAAAACAATGACATACAAAAAGAAAGCAGATACATGTTTCCCATGGTTTTAAACCTGGAGTTTTTTTTTCTATTTTTTCTATTTTCCTTTTTGGGACAATGGTGTTAAGATAGCCTAGCTAGGGCCCCATCGCTTATGATGAGAACTTGACAGTGAGAGGGCTTTGGATAAGTATGGGAAGAGGGGGGTTCTTCTTCTAAATCCCCTAATTGGGAATTGATGCCCACGTCTCTTAATAGGAGGGCGGGCTAATTGCGACTAAAATCACCCCTGCAAATTCGAGCAAGGTGTAGTCTAAATAGAATAAGAGATGGAAATCAAGGATGGGAAATTATTGCAACCAACTTGTGGCTCCTTTGGAAACCTATTTGAGCCCCATTCTATTCTTATCCAAACAAGGAGAGGAAAAAAGATGAAACATGTATGATAAACTTCCTGGATTCAGAATATCTCCAAGGCCATATCTAACCTGTACTGTAGGAACTAGGTTATGCCATTTCTTAACAAGGAAATGCTTTTGGGCACCAAACTTGCTACCAAAATCCAATTCCCTCCTTTCTTGGGGATTACACAAAAGGGCCCAATCCCCCCAAAAAAGCATGCTCCTTTCTTTGCCTCTTGACCCGATACCTAAAATGACTATGATGAATTTCTCTAGCATCTCGATCAAATATACCAGAATTCTCATTATGAAAAAAGAGAGAAAAAAAGAATGCGAACTTTCTTTCAACTGTTCAAACTTAGTACAAACTCTCTTGGGAACAATTATTACCATATTCGAACTCCTAGAACCTACAACACAAAAAGTTGCTTTTCCTTCAAAGCATGTGACATGAGAAATCCACCACTAAGGTCAATAAGAAATGGGATAAGGATGTGCCAATCTACTTTTGTCTCAAGCCCCCAGATGTAGAAATGACCTAAGATAGAACAAGGATTGAGAAACAAGATAAAAAAAAATACAAGCCTATGTGCACCTTCTCAAAGAAAATGTAGGAGAGTAGAGCTCTAGAGAGGCCTCAAAGGTAAACACATGAAACCGCATTGATTGGTCATCGACGCTTAATTTGATGAAGCAATCCTTTGATGCTAAATTGATAGAAATTAATTTGCTCTTTCATCCAAAAGGCAGTCTTAGAAAACTCTTGCAAGACCTTAAGTGGTCAATCACTCCCAATAGGTTCAGGAAAAGGCCATAGCAAGAACATAAGGACCTTATCCACTTCCATGCTAGAGATTGCACTCTAATCTCATCAAACTCAACAACGACCCTTTAGGGCCCAGCATAATCACCAGGGATATATACATAAATACACACATACATATATATATATATATATGTGTGTGTGTGTGTGTGTGTGTGTGTGTGTGCATATA
>JACYFF010010365.1:11021337-11032407 GCA_017589665.1 Selenicereus undatus | reverse complement strand
ATTTGCCAATGAGCAGAAGTCTGAGGCTGCACATAATGAAACTTTTGTACCTTTTTGACTTTTTATGTACGAATATAATTAATTAATCATAATGCATAAGATCGACAAGTTGTCCCCCAAAAAAAAGGAAGAAAAAAATAATCATATGAGAAGAAATTAAAAATAGCATCGTATTGTTTTGTTTTTAAGGCGTATTCGATAACAGTATTTTGAATAGAATTTGATAATTTGATTAAATTAATACACTCATTAGGTAATTTTATTATTTGGGAACATAATATTTTGACGAATATTTCAAGTAGCATTTAGCATTTTTAGTAGTTTTTGTAAAAAGCTAATAGTATTAACGTTTTGCATTCTAAAGTAGCGTTTTATATTTTTTTGCCAAAAAATATCATTTGAAAATTTTATCTTTAAAAATTATCTATATCCTTTTATGTCAATTTACATTAATCAGTTGACTCAATAACTAAATTTACTGAACACATTTATTTCAACTACTCATACAACAGCTATTCGTTAACAGCTAAATTAGAAACACTATCCGCTTTGTAAACAACTATTCACTACCTAAATTACTATCTGTCATTTAAATCGCTAATTTTATCGAACAGGACCTTACTTTTTACATTGAATTATTACATACTTAAAAGTCCAAGATACATTTGATGTGGATTAGGTGCAACATGTGAGGTAGGCAAGGATTGGGCTCAATGCAATAAGGAACCGTATGTTTATGCCGGAGCCCACATAACAAACTAAGCCTACCTTTGCGACGTTGGAGGTTTGTGATAGGTACAAACACCCTTGACATGTAGGGATGTAGGCTAGGTGCGGTAGATCAACAGTAAAGTTAGACAAAGATTACTCGGTACCATTTTTGATTCAAAATTAATATAAAGTTAAGTAAATTTAGATATAAATTTTCAGTCTATTTAATTAAATAGGTTAGTATGTTGAACCCATTTAATTAAATGGGTCAGGTATAGATTGAGATTCTCAACATGAAAAAATACATATTTAACTCATTTATTTAAATGAGCTAAACAAGTCAACTCATTTTTTCGTTTATCGTTTATCGTTTATCTGATTACCCTTTTATTAGATAATTAAGAATACAAAATTAAAAACGAATATGAAAACGTGAATTATGATTAATTGAATGAGTTTTAAAGAGCAATTGCTCAATGTGATATGTAAAACTTAATTTTTAATGCTATGTTATTATGTTTTGTTGAAAATATTAAGGGTGTGTTTGGTAGGGGGAAAATCATTTTCCCAGAAAATTCATTTTTTATGAAAAATATTTTCCCAAGAAGAATGATTTTCCACTTACATTTTCAGCTGTTTGGTAGAATGAAAAATCTTTTTCTTTCCACTTCATTTTTTGCTATTTGATAGAATGAACCTCTCATCATCACTTCATTTCTTTTTACCATCAACCCCCTTCCCTGCTCACTACTGTGACCCGACCCAACCAACGAATTCTGTTTCTCTCTCCTCTTCAAAATCAAACCCAAAACATTAATAAGAAATATACCCAATAACAAACCCAACAAAAGAGAGAGTCAACATTAATGAATCTCAATTTTTTCACTATTTTCAAGAATTACCCAGTTGACTTTGAGTGATATTAAATTCAGATTAAAGAAAATAACGAACGGGGAGACGATGAGTGTCTCAGATTGCGAAGTTCTTCAAAAGGGCAACAGTAACAAAATCAAAGAACTCAAGAAATAATTACAGAGATTAACGATGGAAATCATCGATGAATATGATGACTATGAAGAAGAGGGGAAGAATGAGAGGCAAAATGAGAATGAAAATAGAGTGATTCTAGGCATAATTAAAAGAAAATAGAACGAGAGTCAAAATTGGACAACGAAAATTGGACTTGAAAAATCGTTTTCCCTAATTTTTCAAGGGAAAATAATTTCCTTCAAAATGGGTAAAATAATTTTCCCATGAAAATAATTTTTCCCTCTTTGTTTTACCAAACGACGTAAAATGGGAAAATTATTTTTCGGAAAAATAATTTTTCCCCCTACCAAACACACCCTAAATGTATAAATAGGTAATTTGTTGACTGAGCTTTGCTTACTTATCTTAAACCGGTTAAATGGGTCAATCTGTTTAAAAATTAAATACATACAGGTCATAGTTTTCCAATCCATTTAATAAACAGGTTAAGCTTAAGTTGATAAATTTTTAATCCATTTAAATTTAACACGAATGTGAATACGAACTTAACCCGGCCAGACCTATTTCTAGCTCTAAGATTCAAGAGAATAAAAAGTACACAATGCCCCGCGTTTAAGGATAAGAGCTATGTTGGAGTTAGCAAAAGAAAAAGGTTAGAAATTGGACTTAACCATAGGAATTAGGAAGAAATGAAACCTCTTTACTGATGCTGAGGCATTTGCTCTATTAGTTATGTCCAAAATTTGTGAAATAACTAATATTCTCTACATTTTAGAATATTTGTCTTTTTTTCTTTTCATAAAAGTTTCAAAATAAAGGTTTTTTTTACTATTATTCGTATTAAAATTTTTCTTTTTCTTATAAAATCAATTAAAAGTAGTGCATTAAATAATAAAGCCCTAAAACATTTTGTTTCTTCGATAGAATAGAAAGAATAATTCCTTCAGTACTGATTTTCATTGAGACTTTGAAATTTATTTGTCACTCTTTCAAGTTTGAAGAAAAGTAGCTAGCCACACTTAAGGGCATCCCCAACCCAAGTGCCAATTTTTGGAACTCAAGCTTGCCACGTCAGCATGAGTTCCACTTGCATTCCATTCAATCTTCCAACCAATGGAACTCCATTCAGGACAATTAATTACATGGAGCCCACAATTTGAATTTAATTTATTACTTTTTAATTTTTATGTTGTGTTTGGGTTTTAACTTTTGTAACATGTTTGAATTTTTATTTTGTTTTAGAGTTGTGAATATTTATTTTGTTGACAAAAAAAAGTACAAATTTCAAATTTTAATTCCCCCCCCATTTTTTTTGTGTTTGTTGTCGAACTAGTTTGAAAAAAAAGTTCGAAAGTGCAATTCAATTTTTTTTTGTATTTATTTTTTATTTTCTTATTTTTCATTTTTTTATTCCAGAAAAACAATCAACGAAAAATTCCCAAAAAAATAAAAAAATAAATAAAAAAAATAAAAATAAGAAAATAAAAAATAAATACAAAAAAAAATTAAAGTTGAAATTTTTTTAAAAATTTAATAAAAATTAAAATTAAAAAAATTAAAAAATTACAAATTAAAATATAAAAATAAAAAATTTTAAAAATTTTAAAAATATAAAAAAATTAAAAAATTAAAATTAAAATTAAAAATTAAAAATTATAAAATTTAGAAATCAAAAATTAAAAATATAAAATGAAATAATAAAACTACGAAAATAAAACATAAAAATAAACAAAATAAAAAAGAATGAACAAAAATAAAAAAAATTGAACGCATCAAAACGTAGCACTCGAGGTTGCCAGCCAATGCAAAACGACGCGTTTTGGAGGCAGAAAACGACAAAAAAAATGGAACGCGGGACGGACCTGTGCGCGGTTCCGTCCCCCGTTTTCTACACGCGTGCCATGCGTTGCCCCCGCCCCGTGTCACACGCGGTCCCCCTCCCCTTCACGCGAGCCTGTGGCTGGGGATGCCCTAAATAGGCGTGTACCTTGTAATCACCACACGCACGCACACTTCCAAAAGAAAAAAAAAAAAAGGCACCGACATACACACAACCACCCCTCCTATGTGATTGCTTTTCTGAACAAAGGTATCTCTAAGACTCTGTTTTTTTCGTGAATTAATTTTAAAATATTAATTTTAATTCACTTTAACTCATTTCAATATATTTTAATATACTTTTATTATTTTAATTAAGTTTAACTTATTACATAAAAAAATTCAATCTGCCGCAACCTACTTCAACCTATTTCACTATTTTACCTATCCTAACTTACCTACAAAAAGAATATGTCCTAAGGAAGTACATTATCTCTAAGCTATGAAGTATTCTTTCTCCTATAAATTCCCTTTTCACTAGTATTAATATTACAATTTTTTCTTCTAAAATCAACTAAAAATAGCGTACTAAGTAATGCATTCCCTAAATGGAACAAGAAACAATTCTTTTAGCGTTGAATTTTGTTGAGATTTTGAAACTTATTAGTCACTCTTTCAAGTTCCAGGTCAAGTGGCATACTCAAACAACCTTAAAGCTTGTAGTCATCACCAAAACAATGATACAACAAAATAAAATAAAATAAAATAAAATAAAACAAAATAAAATTAAATAACGTCTACTAGCCTTTTTAAACGGGATTGACTTTCTAGACAAAACACATTATCTCTAAAAAAGTAAGTACTCTTGAGAGTCATATGTGTTTTTTTAGCGACATTATTTATTTTCCTCTCTCTCTCTCTCTCTCTCTCTATATATATATATTACTTTTAAAAAGTAGACATTTTTGGTCTTTAATCCACAATTGTATTAGAGTCGAGCTACTATTAACTCAATAAAAGGTAGAATTCTCTTATCATAGATTTTCTCCATTCACAGAACTCGAACCCAAAACCTTATTTAAAGCGAATAATTGTCAAACCACTTGAATCAACTTGTGTTGATTAAAAATGAACACTTTGAAAGTATGAATATACAAATTGATCTCATAATGTTTTGGATGTGGCCATTTAAGCAAACAATTTTCCATTGTTGAAATATATCAGATTCTTTATATAGGTTGTGTTTGGTTGGAAGAAAAATGGTTTTCCCGAAAAATATTTTCTGTGGAAAATATTTTTCCAAGGAAAATTGATTTTCATGTCGTATTTTTCGTTATTTGGTACAAGATAAATCGTTTTCTATGAAAAAGAGGAAAACATCAACTGAATTGTTTAAATAATGAAAAATATTGACTAAATGGATGTAGTTTTGAGCTTAAAGTTCATATTTGAGTTTTTTTCAATATTTGCTCTCGGATAATTAAGTTTTCATCTGAACCGTTGAAATTATTTTAGTGACAAAAACATCAACTGAATTGTTTAAGTGGCGAAAAATGTCGATTGAATTGTCGTGGTAGAGAAAAATGTTGACCAATTGAAAAAAATGTCGTGATCAAAATATGGATTTGAGCCTATCCTAATTAATCTTTCATATCCGATGATCAAGTTTTGATCCAAATTATTAAAATATTTCTAGTGGCGAAAAATATTGATTGCACTATTTAAGAGGTGAAAAATATCAATTAAATTGTCGTTGTGGAAAAAAATGTTGACCAAATGAAAGAATATCAAGATCAAAATCTAAATTTGAACCAATTTTAATATTTTCTATCTGATGATTAGGTTTCGATCCAAATTGTTGAAATTATTGTAGTGGTGAGTCGACTAAATTGTTTTAGTGACGAAAAAAGTTGATTAAATTGTTGTGGTAGAGATAAATGTCGATCAAATGAAAGAAATTTGAGCTAAAAATTTAGATTTGAGTTTATTTTAATATTTCGCATCCGATAGTCAAGTTTCGATCCAAACTATTGAAATCGAATTTTGCGCCTAAATTTCAGCTGACCATATCATCACAGAGTTGAAGGAAAAAAATCAACTTTTCATCCACTCAAAAAGGAAATCATTTTCTTCAATTGGGGGGAAAATCATTTTTCTTAGAAAATAGTTTTCCATTCTTTATTGTGCCAAACAAGGAAAATTTGAAAAACTATTTTCTGAAAAAATCATTTCCCCTTCTAACCAAACACTACCGTATTGTACTCTTACTTTTCTAGAATCAAAACTAATTCAAAACTTAGACTTTTCTCAATCCACCATAAAATTTTGGACAATATCCCTTAAAAAAAAAATTGGATTCTGACATATACGGGATTATGACATATAAACCACAATGGAAATCCAATTTAAAGCTTGCAAGTAACTTTTATGCCTATGGATTCCTCTCCACTCATTTCACCAAACTGCCTTCTCAATGATGCGTGGCAAGCTTAGCAGCTGATCAGATAAATAAGAAAAGGTGAGAAAAATAAGCAGCATCACATTGGACATTATTCACCTTCAAACTGCACAATGAATTCCAGAGTGCGTTACCTGCCTATACCTCTCCCAACTTCTAACGTAAGAAAAACATTTTATTTTTCTCACAATAACGCCAGACATTTCAGAGGGAACTCAAGTGATGATATATCCCGTCGAAAATCAAAGAAGAAAATTGGCATAAAGTAGTTACGTGCGTAAATGTTTTTTTAAAAAAAGCTACAATGAAATAAGTTACATGGAAAATAAATTTGGGTCGTTAATTATGAATGGGAATACAAAATTCGTACAATTATATTAAAGATATGTGTCAGTGTATGAAGAGAAACGGGACAATTACGGGCAAGAAAACCGAGCTTCTATCGTCTCGGATTCTTTCTCATTAATCGGCACATGTACATCACGCCATATATTACAGTAAGAGAAGAGAGGAACAATCATGCTAACCCTATACTACTTGGTGGCTAAGCAAGCAAAATTATTTGGTAAGCGTACAATTCTATCACCGTAAGGAAACTATACAATATTATCACATAAAGAAATAAAATCTTTACACAATGTCTCCTAGAATATTTTCTATTCTATCACTCCCACTCAAGGTGGAACATGCGGATTAACGATGCCCAACTTTGATCGTAAATAAACGAACTAGTGCTTGTCAAGAGCCTTAGTATATATGTCAGCAACTTGATTTTCCGAAGAGATATATCGAGTCACTAATTCGCCCTATAAAACTCGTTACCATACAAAATGACAGTCCATCTCAATATGCTTTGTTCTTTCATGAAACACAGGATTTTTCGCAACATGTAATGCCGCTTGATTCTCACAAAATAATTGCATAGGATCGGGAACAAATACCCTCATGGAGGCTAAAAATGATTTAACCTAGATCAAATCACTAGTAATTGTGGCCATGGCGTGATATTCTGCTTCAGCTGAGAAGTGAGGTATGGTAGTCTGCTTCTTTGTCCTCCACGAGATGGGGGATCCTTCCAATGTGACAAAATAGCTAGTTACTGATTTTTGAGTGAGTGGGCATGCCCCAATCAGAATCACAAAAAGCAACAATCCTGAATTAGAGTCACCCCGCAAGAGAATGCCTTGCCCGGGATTGCTTTCGAGATAACAAAGAACTCAACGGGCCGCTTCCATATGAGTCTCCCAGGGTGCTTGCATAAACTGAGATAACTCGGGTTGAGTAAGTGCAAGGTAGATAAGTTGGCCCACTAACCGCCGGTACTGAGTGGGATCCTGAAGTAACTTCCTCGTTGCTAAGCCCAATTGTGATTGGTCTCCATAGGGAAGTCCGCTGGATTCACTCTAAGAAGCCCGTACTCTTTAACAATTTCAAGGGCATAAGTCCGTCGACATAGGAGTAGGCCCTTTTCATTTTAGGCCACTTCAATGTCTAAAAAATATTTGAGTGGATCCAAAATCCTTGATGCGAAAACAACGATTAAGGTAGGGTTTGAACTCAGGACATAAGTCATCATCATTCCCCGTTAGTCCCAAGTCATCAACATAAACTAATAAAGTCATAAATTTGTCACCCTTTGTATATCTGAAGAGAGAATAACCGGTATACGATCTGACAAACCCATAAGCAAGAAGTGTGGAGGATAATTTCGCAAACCACTATCGAGGTGCTTGTTTGAGGCCATATAAGGACTTATGAAATTGGCAAACTTTGGCATGACTTGTAGTTCTGAATCTGAGAGGTAGAATCATATAAACTTCATTGTCTAAGTCTCCATGTAGAAAAACATTATTGACGTCCCTTTGATGAAGAGTCCATCCTTTGGGTGCTGCTATTGAAAGAAAACAATGTACACTTACCATTTTTGCAACTGGAGCAAATGTCTCGTTATAATCAAAACCTTCGATTTGCTTGTCACCATGAATCACTAGGTGAGCTTTGTACCTTTCAATATTTACCCTATATATCCATTTACAATTAATCGGCTTACATCCTGGAGGTAAGTCAACAATGTACCAAGTTTGATTCAGTTCCAAGGCTTCAATTTCCTTGGTCATTGCTTCCCGCCAATTAGGATCTTGGACAGCTTCATGAAAAAACCTGGGCTCCACAATTTTAGTGATAGTAACTAAATAATATCGATGTGCATTATAAAATTATTGCATGTAACGTAGCTATGACATACGGTCTACTTGAGGATACTTTTTGGACAGGACTTGCATTGGAAGAGGGGTTTGTAGGTTGAGTGGTGTAGCAAACATAGTCCTATATGCTTCAATGATTTTCAAGCCCTCTTGCTGTGGTCAACAGACCCTTGGATTGTTGGTGGGTCTGTTAGGCTAGGTGAAGTGATCCCCCTGGCGCCAGAATCTCCTTCAGGTCGACTGGGCTGTGCATCCTGGGCCGGAACGGAAGATTGGGCTTGGATGGATTTGGTTGGACCCAGTGATTGCTGATTCGTCTCACTTGGCCCAGCAGCGTCCTGTGCCCCGTCATTATGTGGATTGAGCATTCATGAATTACTTGGTCCATGGCTATTGTGTTGGGCCGGTCGAAGCGCTACATCAAGCAACACTTCACTGAACTGAGAGGTCATTGGATCTGCGTTCGGTTGAGAGCGGCTCATGTCTAGGGTATGGCCAAGCCCGAAATCATCCAAGTTTGCATAAGAAAACTAGCCTAGGTGCTGCTCCAATTTGCTAAATTTACCATTTTCTGAGAGTTTTTTAGATGCAAATCGGTAAATTTCTTCATAAAATATCACAGTACGACTAACATATGTCTCCGGTTTCAATATCATATAGCTTCCAACAGTTTTTACCATGCAGATACTCTACAAATATGCATCTTTTACTGCGTGCCCCAAACTTATCTTTTTGCCATTGATTGTTATATGCATAACACAAATACCCAAACACTCTAATATGATCATAAGAGGGTTTTGCCTTGAACAATTCTTCATAGGGGGCTTTAACATGAAGTACTTTAGTGGGGGCTCTATGAATAAGATGTGCTACGGTTAACACGCATTCTCCCCAAAACTCAATAGGTAAATGGGCTTCAAAATGAAGGGTCCTTGCAACATTCAAGACATGACAATGTTTTCTTTGTATCCTTCTGTTTTGTTGGAGAGTATCAACACAACTAGTTGCATAAATTATTCCCTGCTCCTTATAAAACCTTTTCATAGGAGTAGAAATAAACTCACTACCATTATCACTCCTAATGACTAAATTGAGTTTGGACTATAGCACAAAAATCTTTAAGTAATTGAGATGCTTCACTCTTGCACTTCATAAGATATACCCAAACACAACGACTAGCATCATCCAAGATAGTTAGAAAATAACTTGCACCACAAAAAGACTTAACAAAATAAGCACCCCATATGTCGCAGTGAATGAGATCAAACGGTTTTGAGACTTCATGAGATATTCCTTTCGCCCTTACTTTTTCAAGGTTTATTATATGTTGGGTGCGTCAGCCGGTGGTAATATGTTTTTTCTTTTTTTTGTGGTGCTCTTTGGCTCAGCTACTTCTTTTTTAATCATCCTCTCTAATTTATTCTTTTTGGGGGGAGGGTTAAAGGAGTCATGAGAATCAAATGAAGGATTGGTACACTCCATATATCAAAAGTTAACTACTAAAATCAACACTTTTCTGTTAGTTAAGATCTATATACCCTACAGATGGCTTTGATAATACATGATTTAAATCAGGTCTCATATACTGATTTACAAGTCATTTCTCACAAATTTTAGTCATGTTTGATGTCAGTACAGAATTAAAGTTTTTTAATCATATTTGATGTCGACAATTTTACCACTTTACCACTTGTCACATTTTTCTTCAATTTTTTATAAGGAAATAATGAGGCATATCATATCATGTCATCATTATTTCATCATATATGTATTAATTGAATTTTCTTTATTGTTAGATATTGACAAGGAAAGTATAGATCATGATTTCCTATTGCTCCTTCAGGCCCTATAATTAATATTAAATTATTAATAACACTTTTTTTGGGATTATTAGAGGACCCTCAAAGAGGAAATAGAGCTTAAAGCACGAATACAAAGACAAAGAATATTATAATGAAAAGAATGTTAATAACATTAACACTTACTGTTGAATTTGTGATGCTAATGCAGCATAAATTATGACCAAACCCCTTCTTCTCAACACCCAAAAAATAAAAACATTATCAAAATTCGTCTAATTTTAATATCTTATCATAATAATTTTAGCTGTGCTCTTATTCTAATTAGCATAAATTTATACGTAATATATTCGAATTTAGCAGATACTATAACTTTCATACGCCAATATTTTGATAACAAGGATTTTTTTAATAATTTGAGAAACAAAAATATCTCTCCCATAGAAATGTGTTTGAATTAGATTGAAAGATGATCTATTTTAGTCAGCAGCCCATCACTTTGTGTTTGAAGAATTAAGACAAGTTAAATCTCTGCAAAATTATAACTTCATAACTTCACAATTCCTACATAGCAAATACACTTTAAATTAATGCAAATTATATAAAAGATAAATGGAGCAAGTTCAAATTTTCAAACACCAACGAGGAGGGAAAAAAAAAAAACAGCCCGGTGCACAAGCATCTCGCATTCACGCAGAGTCCAGGAAAAAGCCGCATCCTAAGGAGTGAATTGTAAGCAGCATAACCTAACACTAACGAGAAAGCTTTTTTTAATTTTTAATTGGTGCAAAAGAGAGGCTAACCCTCATAAGAAAGTTGAATTAATGAGTGAATTAAGTACAACCTACTCAACAAGAATACAAGGCCTAAAGCTACCCGGTCTATAATTGTATCAAAACACAAGTTTTTAAAGAGAAAAAATAGTGCACGTAGCACGTTACAATCCCGACCTATAATTATATCAAGACACAAGTTTTTAAAGAGAAAAAATAGTACACATTGCATTCCATTGATTATCATCTAAACCTAAATTTGTACCACAAAGATCATACAAATTATATTAAGGTTTGCTATCTCATTTCCTAACAAC
>JACYFF010010365.1:10993053-11004259 GCA_017589665.1 Selenicereus undatus | reverse complement strand
AAAATGAAAAATGAAAAATGAAAAATAAAAAACTAAAAATTAAAAATCAAAAATAAAAAAAATAACAAAACAAAAAGAACAAACAAAAATTTCACAAAATTTAGATATCTTTATAAATTAGCACACATTAATTACATTCTCATTATTTTAACCCATTTTAACCCACCACATAAAAAATATACCAACTTTAATCAACTTCAACCAACATCAACAACTTCAACCTACTTCAACCTATTTCAACCCACCTAAAAAAAAAATACCAACTTCAACCCACCTCAACCAACTTCAACCCACTTCACCCTTTTGACCCACCCAATTTACCCACGAAAGAAACAGACCCTTAATCAAGCAAATTGGGTGATTATCTCGATTTCATTCAAGATTATCTACCTAAGAAGTGTGTACCTACCTACAAAGGAAGATCATTCAATACCGAAGACGAGGAGTCATTTCAATGGCAGAAGCTTCCAAGTGTGGACGAGGTTCATGCTACCAAGAGCATCTGATTATCACCTTTGTGTGTGTCTGTGTGTTTTAACTAAAACTTGACTGACTTCTTGTCCTAAATACTGGATTTACTTCTATGTTATGCTTGTTTATGTTTTCAATTATTAATGGCTTGCTTATCAATACAACAACAACAACAAACTTCCAGTGTGGGTCCCGCTTCCACGGGGTCTGGGGAGATCCAGCTGTAGGCAACCTTACCTCTACCGGTATTCCTACCCATAGAGAGGTTGATTCCATACGATCCACCAAAACGGTTTTGGAAAAAGGGTTATAGTGAAAAACTTTTGCGAAACCATTTACTGAGTAATCGAAGGAGGAAGAGAAAAGGGTTCGGATAGCAAATAAAGAGGGAGTAGAGACATACCTGAGCAAACCAAGGGCGCTTAGTGCCGTCACAACCCAACAAAGCACGACCTGTAAACAAGCACAAACAGAAAACCCTACCCACCCTACGCCGCCTAGACTACTGCCCCCTACGGCGGCGGACCCCTACAGTCCGAGACCTTAATCCTGACCCACCACAGCCTCCTATCCTGAGCCATGTCCTCCGTAAGACCGACAACTCTCAGGTCCTCTCTAACCATTTCTTCTAGGCTCTTCTTCGGTCTACCCCTCCCTCTCTTACCACCGGGAGGGTTGATCAACTCACACCTACGCACGGGGGCGGCCACGCTTCTCCTCTTCACGTGGCCGAGCCATCTGATGAACCTTTATTTTACACTATTTTTAGCCCCTATTTGACCTATTTTCACGTTTAATTGTGCTAAGGAATGGTCAAATCGGCCTCCTTTTGCAAACTTTTAACTCATATAACATCTTTCGACATTTTCAGGAACTTCATTAAAGAAACGGAAAGATGAACAATATTTGGAAAAGGAGTGCCAGGAAGACGAGAAAAGCTGCGGAAAAACGTCGCACGAAAGTCCCACGGTGCCGGACCCACGCATCACGGCCGAACCACCCGAGACCGGCACAACTGGCCGGGCAACCAGGTGGCACGACCGTGCCATGTGGCACGGCGGGGCCGTGCCATGTGGCACTCCCGTGCCACTTGTGCGATGCTCGGGTATTTTTTGGCAGATTTTTGGCACGGTCACCTCGTGCCTATGGGCACGACCGTGCCACCCCCGTTCCGCGTCGCGACTTAAAAGTTCTCTCGGGGCTGTTTTGAGGGGGATGGAGTTTTCCATTCATTTTTACGCTTGTTTTACGTTTAGTCTCTCTCAGTATTCTCCCGAGGCAATTCTTGGGTTTAACTTTAGTTTAATTCTTGTTCTTGAGAATTGTTCGGGGATTGAAGATTATTTCCATTCAATTAATTCCAGGTTTTCGTTGTTATCTCTTCTCTCTTTTGTCTTCTTGTTTTAGAATTCAATTATCATGACTCTTTGGTTGAATGTTGCGATTATTGCGTTTAGTATGATTGTAGGCTATATCCTCAACTTAGGTTGGGATTAATGCCGAGTATGTATGACTGAATTGTAAACTAGCCCAATTCTTGCTCCCCCCTTTGTTTTGTAATTGCGAATTCTACTCTGCACGCCACATGCTCGACGAAATGCTCGAAAGAGTATTTGTCCATTTTTATTGGGGTTTAGGGGAGCGTCGAGAGACGAAACCTTTACCTAGTGCGACTTAGTACACAATTAAGGTTTTGACATGAAAATAGTCAAGTTTTAATTGGGATTTGAGATTGTAGATCTCGTAATCCTTCAACCTTTAGTCCCATGAAAATAGGCGACTGTGGTTGCAGGATTAGTCTTCGACCCTTGAGAGAGAGAGGAGATGGGCTAAATTGACAATCTATCCATTCGTATTACATTCATGGGGATGCTTGAGTGGGTTAGTAATTAATTCATCTACGTATTCGTGTTATTAATTCCAACCTAGGTGCTTTTTATTCTGCTATTTACTAAAACCCTGAATTATCACTATCTCTCGTCGTTTAGCTTCCAACCACGACTTGATTTGCCTAGCTTGAGTTAGTCCAATTAGTTCTAGTAGTTGAAACCAAGTTCCCTGTGGATTCGACCCGTACTTGCCGGTTGCTAGCTACAGCTACGCCGTGCACTTGCGGTTAAGTAAAACTGCTAACACCATCTGAGCCTTGATTCCCTCATCTTCTCCTCTATGGGGGCCACTTCAGCTAAACCCCTGATTTCTTCATTCCTTATTCTGTCCAATCTCGTAAAACCACACATCCACCTGACCATTCTCATCTCAGCGACCATCAACCGTTGGACCTGCGTCTTTTTTAGAGGCCAACACTCTGATCCATAGAGAACAACCGGTCTAACTACCATCCGAAAGACTTTGCCTTTCAAACCCATGGGCATTCTCCTGTCACACAGCACCCCTGACGCTGACTTCCACTTTTGCCAGCCCGCTCTAATCCGCTGGCTAATATCCTCGTCAATGTCCCCATTTTGCTGGATGATCGAGCCCAGGTACTTAAATTTTGCGACCTTCGGTATGGCCCTCCCATCCAGTACAATTTCTCCCCCCTCTTCTGTCCTCCCGCTGAAACAACAGTGGAGGTATTCCGTTTTCGACCTACTCAACCGAAAGCCCCTAGCCTCCAGCGTGTGCATCCAACTCTCCAACCTGTCGTTCACCCCCTGTCTAGCAACATCGATAAGGATGATGTCATCTGCAAAAACCATGCACCAGGGCACCTCGTCCTGGATTCCCCTAGTGAGTTCATCCAAAACTAAAGCGAAAAGAAACGGGCTTAAAGCGGAGTCCTGATGTAGGCCCAAACTAACAGCGAAGTCATTGGAGACCCCTCCCGGGGTCCTAACACTCGTCCGCCCTCCCTCATACACATCCTTGATTACACGAATGTACACGGGCGACACCCTTTTCTCTCCCAAACACCTCCACAAAACCTCCCTTGGAACTCTATCATACGCCTTCTCCAGGTCAATGAACACCATATGAAGATCCACGTTTCTGTCCCTGAACAGACCCATGAGTCCTCTGAGGAGGTAGATCACCTCAATGGTCGACCTGTCTGGCATGAATCCAAATTAGTTTTCTGAAATCTCTACTTCCTCTCGCAGCCTTCTCTCAATCACCCTCTCCCACAATTTCATAGTGTGGCTGAGCAGCTTGATGCCCCTAAAGTTATTGCAATCTTGGATATCCCCTCTGTTTTTGTACAGTGGGATGATTGTGCTGGCCCTCCACTCTCTGGGCATCTTGGCAATCTTGAAAATAACACTGAAAAGCTCTGTGAGCTACTCTAGACCCTCTTCCCCCATGAACTTCCAAACTTCTACTGGTATCTGGTCCGGACCTACTGCCTTCCCATTCGCCATCTTCTTCAAGGCCTCCCTGATCTCCTCCTTTGTTATCCTGCCACTCGCACGCTGAACGCTACACTCTCCGCCCGACCTACAGTCGGCTCCCCCCCTTCCCCATTGAGGAGTTTAGCAAAGAAACTTTGTCATCTCTCCTTAATATTAGCATCCTCAGTCAACACCTTTCCCTCTTCGTCCTTGATACACCTAACGACTCCTAAATCCCTAGTCCTTCTTTCCCTCGCCCTGGCTAGTTTAAAAACCTCCCTCTCCCCTTCCTTCGACCCCAGTCTATGGTACAGTCTATCAAACGCCTGACTCTTTGCTACTGCCATCGCCCTTTTGGCTACCTTCTTGGCCGCCTTGTATCCAATCCTCTTTTGCTCCCTCTCTTCCTTCGAACTGCTACTCATGCACTCCGTGTAAGCCTCTTTTTTTGCCTTGACTTTCTCCTTTACCTCTTCGTTCCACCACCAGGCGCCCTCCATCCGGTTGCCGCCTGCCCTTGAAAGACCTAGGGTTTCCTTAGCCGACCTTCGAATGCAATCCGCTACAGCATCCCACATCGCGTCGGCGTCTTCTGCCCTCCTCCAAGCTCTCTCCTTGGCTATTCTTTCTACTATTAATCTCGCCTTCTTCTTTGAGAGGGTCCACCACTTTATTCTGGGTTCTCCAGCTCTCCTTTTCAACCTCTTAGGATACTTGAACTCTGCATCTAAGACCAACAACCTGTGTTGGGTTCCCAACAACTCGCTAGGGATCACTTTGCAGTCTTTACACGATCTCCGATTTTCCCTCCTCGTTAGGAAGTAGTCAATCTGGGTCTTGCAAGAGCTGCTCTTGAAGGTCACTAGGTGGTCCTCCTTCTTTTTGAAAAAGGAGTTGACCACCAACAAATCAAAGGTCACCGCAAAGTCCAGCACAGAGATCCCTCCTGCATTTCTCTCTCCGAAACCGAAGCCCCCGTGGACCCCATCATATCCCGCTACCTCCGATCCGATATGGCTGTTAAAGTCTCCTCCTATGTACAGTCTCTCGGTCTGAGGTACCTCCTGGGTGACCTCATCTAGGGTCTCCCAGAAGAGCTTCTTAGTTTCCCCCGGCAAGCCTACCTGAGGCGCATACACGCTCACCACGTTCACGAACACTGAACCTACTAAGACCTTAATGGCCATAATCCGGTCGCTCTTACGCTTCACTTCGACCACCTGGTCCGCCAAATCCTTCACAACCAGGATGCCGACTCCATTCTTCGCCTTGGATGACCCCGAGTACCAAAGCTTGTACCCATCAATCTCTCTAGCTTTCGCTCCAACCCACTTCGTCCCCTGGACACACGCTATACTAATCTCACGCCTACGCAGAGACTTAATTAACTCTATCGACTTACCCGTGAGGGACCTAATATTCCAGGACACTAAGCGTACCTTCCGCAATCCTACGCAGAGGCTTGCTTATCAATAAAAATAATAATTAATAATATTAAGAATAATAACAGTTATTATTAATATTAATTAATATTAATAATTACAATGATAATGCTTATTAATATTAATAATAAAAATTATAATAAAAATGGATGGGAGTAGGAAGTAGCGATATTTGTTTTTAAGGAGTGAGAAAGAGTGAAAAAGAGTGGACAAAAGCGGAAAGGGGTGGAATGGGACTTTTTGTCAACAAATTGTTTTATCTTTTATGCGAATCTCTTTTACAATTTGAACGGCAAATTAAGTAATATTCCAACATTTTTTTTTTATTGTTGTGCATCTCTATCAAATATTTTCCATAATACATAGTAGGGTAGTGATATATGTCTTGTTCCAAGACACTCTTAAATGCCTTACATTGTAATAAATTAACATCTTTTATGATTTAAAACCACAAAATTTTCAATGGTTATATTTAATTATGAATTGCTAACCTTAAATATTCGTCGACTACGCCAACAAAGTATTAAATGATATCTTAGTGCATTAACCCTATCTGCAAGTACATATGATACGTATATTTTAGAAATGTGATAAATTATGAATAAAAGGATGATTTTACATAATTTCGAATTTCTAATATGCTTCCACGATTCGATCCTACTATTTTTTTCAATTTAAAAACATAATAGTATGATTTTTTTTTGTCAAAATAAGACACTTATGAAATGTCTTGCAGCAACACACTTATCATTTTGCTATATTGTGTCTATACATTGTTTCTTCCCCTAATCTAAATGAGGCAAAAAGGCCAATCATGTTATATAATAATAACTAATATATACGTATTTAGAATTCATTCAATCTGAAGAAATTCATGGAGTTAAGAGCCTCTTCTATTTTGCGTTTCATATAGATAGATAGATATAAGGAGATGTAAGGAGCTGCAAGAAGCTGTGAGGAGCTGTAAGGAGTTGTAAGAAGATGTAAGGAGCTGTAAGAAGATGTAAGGAGCTGTAAGGATAGATACAAGAAGTTGTTGAATTGCAGAAGAGTTGTATAGTATAATTTGTTTTACAATGAACGTTTTGGATGAAAAATAATAATATTAAAATAATATATTTATTGAAAATAAATAATTAATTAAGTTAATTACACAACAATAAAATATATTAATCTCCATAAATTTGGTGAATAAAATTTCGTCCACTTGAGGTGATTTTCTATATGATAAGCAAAGTATAACAAAAAAAGCAATTTTTTTTTGACATAATTGAATACAACTATTCAAATAAATTCCTAGTTTAAGTAAATAATGTTTAATATAAATAAATGTATGGTCATCTATAATAATATATCTTTTATGTTGAAACTCAAATATAATTTACGTCGTTATATTATGTTTTTATGTTTATGTAAATGTTGTGTTCATAAGATATTTATAAATTTTGTATATTGGTAGTATCATTAAAAAATATACATATTTCTGTAACTAAAATAAATGAATGTTATCGAAAATCTATGAGATGTAAGAAGATGTAAAAAGATATAAGGAGATGTGAGAAGCTATAAGGAAATGTAAGCTCTTAACTAAATCCTAAAAAATGCGAAATAGGACAAGGCCCATGTGCTAGAATTGGAACTCTTGATGCCGTGCCTGAAATTGAATATTGGACCCCTTCAATTGTCTGTTGTGTTACTGGGGCTAATCCACCTGTCAAGGTAAATGAATGGATAATTACATTGAGTTTGGGCTAGCTATAACATTCAAAAGGTTATTGGTTTAAAGGATGGTCTGTTCCTGATTAGGTTTCTCACCATTGAGGATAGAGATAATGTTCTGAAAAACGGCCTCTGTTTCTTTGACAAGAAGCCAGTTATAATGCAAGCATGGCATGCTGACTTGGTTTTAGATAGAAACCAAATAGAAAAATTACCCACTTGGATTCAATTACTCAAACTTGATGCCAAGTATTTGGTCCCCAAGTCTGAGCAAGCTTAGTAGCCTGATAGGGAAACCACTGAAAATGGACAAGCCAACACTGGAAAAAACAAAGTTCGGGTATGCTAGAATTTTGATGAAAGTCATGATTTGGGATGACTTACTTGATGAGATTGATCTTATATCTGAGGAGGGTGAGCTCCTTAAACAGGAGGTTTATTATAAATGGAGGCCTTCAAAGTGTACTCACTGCAAAATGTTTGGCCATCTTGAAAACTATTGCAGGAAAAGGACCATTGTTAGACAGGTTTGGGTTCCAATAGACATGAAGGCCAATGAGAGCTCAGATACTCTAGTGAATCAAGTGAACCAAGCAGATGCTAAGGGTTTCTCTGATGTGCCTAGGAGATCTGTGGCTAGGAATATCTTACGTCAGAGACAGGATGGGATTCTTGAACATAATGCTTTGGATGTGTTGCTGCAGGAGGCTAATGCTGTTCCTACTGATCCACCAATCTGAACATTTTATGTTGGAATGTCCGTGATCTTAACAACCTTAATAAACAAGAAGATGAAATGGAATTTTTTGTTAGAACTCATGTAGGTTTGGTGGCTCTTATTGAAACAAGAATAAGCGAGAAAAACTATAATAAAGTTTACAAGAAGCTGTTTTTTGATTGGGGAAGTTTCATTAATCATGAAGCTCGTCCTAAAGGGAGAATTTGGCTTTGTTAGAAGAGAATGGATTACGATGTTGAAATCCTAAACTTCTCAGCTCAACATGTCCATTGTAAGGTGTTGCAACACTCATCTCAAATCAACTTCTTGACTATTGTCTATAGTTTTAATATTGATACTCAAAGGAAGCCTCTATGGGATATTCTCAGGAGTATCAGTCACCATATGACACTGACATGGCGTGTGATGGGGACTTCAATAATGTTCTCTATGCGGATGAAAGAATTGGTGGGCAAGATGTGGCTGCAACTGAAGTTTGTGAATTCCTATCTTGTGTTCAAGATTGCGACCTGCAGGATGTAAGTGCTCCTGCAGATTCTGCACTTGGACCAACAAGTAAAATGATGATATTACAGTCTACTTAAAAATTGATAGATGTTTGATTAACCGAGAATGGATGTAAAGGATGAGTTCCTACTTGAGGGAGTATCAGACCACACTCCAATTCTCCTATCCTTTCAGTATTTCGTTACAAAAAGCAGTTTAATTTCGTGATATATGGGTTTCATATCCTGATTTTGATCATGTACTTCAGTAGGAATTTCACACTCATGTCAATGGATGCAGCATGTATCAATTAGTTAAGAAACAGGGTTTCTTGAAGAAGCCTCTAGGACAGCTAAACAGGAATAGTTTTTGTAATGTGCATCAGAAAAAGCAGTTGTTAAAACTCAACTTGAAGAAATCCAGGCTAAGTTGTAAGCTGATCCCTTCAACCAAACTGTGATTCATGCTGAAAAACATCTTAGAGCTGAATACAAAGAAGCTCTTGCTAACTCTGTTTCTTTAATAAAACAGCAAGGTAAAAGCAAATGGCTTGCTATGGGAGATCAGTGCACTAAACTATTCTTCTCATATGTTAAGAGTAGAAGATCATTATCATTTGTCAACTCTCTTGAGATTAATGGGATAAGATTATAGGGTAGGACTTAGGAGCAATGTCAACAATCATATTGTTCAATTCTTTTATGACATGCTTAGTCAAGACCTCACTATCACTATTGCTTGCCTGCAAGAAATCCATCTATTTGGTAAGATATAAAATGTGGATCGACAAGTGTAGTTATGCAAGCCTTTCTTTACAGAGGAAGCTGGAGTAGCTCGTTTCAGTATCCCCAGCTCAAAATCTCCTGGGCGTGATGGATTCAACAGTGGGTTTTACGTGAATGCATGGAAGGACATAAGTGGTTTGTTCACTGAGGCTGTTCTTGATTTTTTTTCATAACTGGCAGGCTGCTCAAACAGATTAGTCACACCAACCTTGTTCTCATTCCTAAGATACAAAGCCCAAAAAAGCATGGTAATTCCAAGCCCATAGCATGTTGCACTGTTATTTACAAATGCATATCTAAACTTCTATGAGCTAGATTGAGGAATGTGATCGCTGAGCTTGTTGAAGACAACCAATGTGCTTTTATCCCAGGCAGAGAGATGGTTCATAATGTTATACTTTGTCAAGAAATAATTAGGGGTTATGCAAGGGAGACCAATATCCCTATATGCACCATGAAACTTGATCTGAGGAAAGCATTTGATTCAATAAAGCATCAATTTGTGGAAGATATGCTTAAAAGACTCAAATTCTCATAAAGGTTTTTGACAGTGTAGTCGTGTGTTTAAAATCTACTTATTTCTCCATTTGTCTTAATGGTGACAGTCATGGCTTCTTTAAGGGAGAACGAGGTCTCAAAAAAGGTGACCCACTGACCCCATATCCCCATTGTCTTGCTCATGGAGATATTCAATAGGATCATCAAGTGGTAAATACAGCAGGTGGGCTTCCACTATCATTATAGATGCAAGTCTTTGAAGCTCTGCCAATTGTCTTTTGCAGATGATCTTTTATTGTGCTGCAAGGCTGAGATTAGTTATGTTCAATGTCTACTCGATGCTTTAAGATCTTTGTTGCAGCTTTTGGGATGAAAATTAACCAGGCAAAATCCCAAATGGTTGTGACTGGGACCTCCTTAGATCTTAAAACTCAACTATTTGAGATAACTGGCTTTAAAGAAGGCAAATTACTTTTCAAATATCTTGGGGTGCCTATAACCTCAGGCAGATTATCAAGCTCTGACTGTCAATTGCTTGTGGATAAAATCATGGCAAAAATTAGAATATAGGGATCCAGAAACCTCTCATGTGCTAGTAGAAGTGTTCTTATCAACAGTGTATTTATAGTGATCTTTGGCTTTCAGGCAACAAACTTTGTTCTCCCACAAGAGGTCATACCCAAGCTTGAGACTGCATACAGATCCTATTTTTGGAATGGCAATAGCAATCACAGTAGGGCCCCTTTAATATCTTGGTACACATTGTGCAAACCTAAGAGCATGGGAGGGATTGGTTTCAAGGATCTCAAAAAAGGAACCAAGCACTAATTACTAAGCATGTTTGGGATATAGCCAGAAGGAGAGACATTTTGGATTAGATGGGTCCACTGACACTATTTAAGTGGGAGAGATTGGTGGAGCTGCTCACCTCCTTTTGATGTTTGCTGTACTGAAAAAAGATAGTTCGTCTCAGGCCAGTTATGGCTTCTGGCTTTTGTGGTGATAAGTGAATTGCAGGCAAAGTTGGGAGCTACACACTTAAAAGTGGGTACAAGTGGCTTCTCCCTAATGATAGCGCAAAGTTTCACTGGAGTAAAATTGTCTGATATGGAGGAGTACTGCCCAGACATGCATACATTTTCTAGATTGCTATGCAGGACAGGTTACAAGTTTTCACCAGAATAGCAAGGCTTAATACTATAATCTCTACTGATTGCCCTCTTTGCGAACAGCAAGAAGAAACCCAAGCACACCTTCTATATAATTGTCATTATGCTGCTACAATAAGATAGGAACTTTTACAATGGATTGGGCTGAGAGCTTGTCCTAGGTCCTTTTCACATGTTGTCAAATGGGTTCTCAATAGCAAAAGCAAAAGAACTTAGAAGCTGGCCTTGAAGATTATTTTGGCTGCTATGCTTTATGAGATTTGGATTATGAGAAATGATGTGGTTTTCAATAGCAACATGCCTCATACACATAGGGTCATTAATACTGCAAAGCCTATTACTAAGGATAGGCTAATTTCTTTGCTAAGGCTAGGAAGCAGGGCTCTTCTGACATATCTTCTTTTATCTCCTCCTTGTAAGCTGAGTTGCTTTATCTGATATAATTTTCCCTCATACTCAGGGTATGCTTAGTGAAATGAAATTACTCTCTCTCTCTCTCTCTCTCTCTCTCTCTGTGTGTGTGTATATATATACACACACACACACACACACACACACACACACACAC
>JACYFF010010365.1:10974346-10986655 GCA_017589665.1 Selenicereus undatus | reverse complement strand
CATTTACGCTTTTTGAAAACAGACAACTGACTTGATCGTCGTAGAGGCGTTCCCCGGACCACATCCCAGGGTTGGCCTTTTTTGCAGGTCGGAGCGTGAAGAGACGAGGAAGACGTCGTGTTGATCGCCAGTTGTCAGATAAACCTGTTCTTTCGCCCCACGTCATCAACACAACCACAAAATAGATTCCCGGCGGAATCAGATTGGCGCCGTCTGTGGGGAAAGAGCTGTAGCGATGGTAGTCAGCGATGCGATACGAGCGCAGACGCGCAGGGACAACGCACCAGCCGTGGGCACTTCTGCGCCACCCGTGGTTGAGGATGCCAGCGAGAATTCTAGGGCAAGCCCTCGACCAGAGGGGGCCTTGCAACAAGAGCCCCAAGCTTACATTACAATAGACGCACTTAAAGGGCTCATGTCCACCATGGCGGACACTATCACGAAACAGGTCACGGAGCGGGTCCATAGGGCTCTGGAGATGACCGGCGCGGGAAACCCTTCCAACCCTCTTGGGCACCTTATGTCGCGGGCAGGCTTTCCCCGCCAACAAGAGCCAGTATCCCTACGCTAATATGACCACGCCCGTGAAGGCGTGCGATCGTACAAGACCAACCGCCTCCAAGACGAACGACAGAAAGACCGTACCACACTTGATGTCGCTAGTCGATCCGAGCGTGGACGCACCGTAGCTTCCGCTACCGCCTCAACTCCTTACGCCACTCACTCGGGGCGATCCGGTTGGCTTGAGGAGCAAGAACAGACCTCCCGGCTCAGGCGGGATAAGTCACACGGTCGTTGCTGTAGTTCAGAGCGTCGCAGTAACCGAGACAGGGCGCGGAGTCCACCGATAAGGGAAACATGCGGCTAGGAGTTCCGCATGAGAGACCGCTCCCCGCATCGCGGATTACGGCCCGTCCTGAACACGAGAAGTCCTTCGGTGGTGGAGGTCGAACGACACCTTGGCACCCCCATCAAAGTATCGGGAACGGCAGCCCGCTTAGTTGTCCCCTCTTTTTCAACCCCTTTCTGCCCCGAAGTTGTAAACGCCCCAAGATGCATGCTGGAACGGGCGACCCAGAAGAGCACCTAGGGGTCTACAAAGCTCAGATGTATGTCCAAGACGTGGACGATGCCTCTTATTGCCGCTACTTCCCTGCCACCTTAAAGGGGGTAGCGCAGTCTTGGTTTAACGGCCTGCCCCAGGAGTGTATAGCCTGTTTTCAGGATCTGGCCGATAAATTCATTGGTCAGTTTATTGCGAGTCGCAAAGAACGGCGAACTAGCATCCACCTGTCAAAAATCAAGCAGGGGCCGCAGGAATCCTTTGCCGAGTTCGTCAGACGGTTCCATCAGGAGGCAATACTAATCCCGGAATTGGAAGATGGTGTAGCCTACACCTCTTTTCTGAACGGCCTCAAGAGCGGACGTTTTAAGTTCTCCTTGGCGGAACAGAGAGAAACCACGTTAGCTAAAGCCTTGAGAAAAGCTGCGGACTTCATCCGTGCCACTGAAATCTGTGCTAAGGGTTCAGACGCCCCCAAGAAGGCAAAGGCTCCGGGGGATAGGGGTTCTACTCGCGGTGAAAGGAACCCCGTTCCCCGGGATAGAAGGCAGCCGGAGGAGACTCTAGACGCCCGATTCACCACTGACGCCAGGAATATCCTCATAGAGGTACGAGGGCATCCGATGCTGCGTCGACCGCCTCCTATGACCACGGCCCCCCGGCCACAGAACACGTGGAAATATTGCAAATTGCACGAACAGAACGGCCACACCACGACCGAATGTAGAGAGTTGAAGAAAGCTCTCCATGAGCTCGCAGATAAGGGGCAAATCGATCGCTTTCTAAAGAGGGGGCCGCGCTTCCTTTGGCAAGAACAGAACCCCGAGCCATCCCGGCCGCGGGACGACGAGTGCTCAATGGAAATTGTGGCAACTATCGCGGGCAGCCACATGACGGATCTGATGCGGTTGGCATGGAAGGCACAACTTAGGGGCACACAGCAGGTGCTCACCATGGAATAAGGGTCCAGCCTCGCGGCACCCACCATGGTCTTTGGGGGTAAGGACGCCCCACGTCTATCCACCCCCCACAACGACCCATTGGTGGTTGAAATGAAGATCGCAAATGCGGTTGTGCGTCGAATCCTTGTAGACACTGGCAGCTCCGTGGACATCATAACGTGGGAGTGCCTTCAAAAACTTTCCCACCCAGGGCGCGAGGTTGTTCCCATAACAAATCCTGTTTTGGGGTTTGGAGGACAAGAGGTAAATCCTGCTGGAACCGTCCGCCTACCGGTGCGATTCGGAGACAAGACCCGTTTCAGAAGTTTGGAAATCGACTTTCTTGTGGTCGATGTGCCTACGGCGTACAATGTAATCTTCGGACGGCCAACGCTCCATAGGGTTAAGGCCATAGTCGCCCCATATCTTCTCCAGCTCCAGTTCGAGACAGACGACGGGGCCATAGGAGAGCTCTGGGGGGATCAACGGACGACACGGGAATGTTACCTGGTCAGCATAAAACCCCTCATCGAACGACCCAGAGACCACGAGGTCAAAGGGCCGCTCGTAACGGCAAAGAGGGCGAAGGAAAGTCCTGTCATAAGGGGTCCCGAGACCTTGGTAATCCACTCCGTCTCCTCTGAACCTTCGCAATTTCGGCCAGAAGTCGAAGACGCAGTGGAACACATACACCTGGAGGAAGAGCGGCCAGAGCGCACGGTACAACTTGGGCGCGACATTGCAGCCCCGAAACGTCAACCCCTTGTCTGCCTCTTACAAGAATATAAGGACATTTTCGCTTTTGGCCTCGGTGAGATGCCCGACATAGCCGCCACTGTAATAGAGCACCGCCTAAATGCCAATCCTAGGCACAAGCCGGTCGTTCAGAAGAAGCGCCACATGGGCCCCGAGCGCGCGGCCGCGTCAAACACGGAGGTTCAGAAGCTGTTGGAGGCCGGCTTTATCCGGGAGTGCCAGTACCCAGAATGGGTCTCGGATGTGGTGTTGGTAAAAAAGCCCAACGACGCATGGAGAATGTGTGTGGATTTCACGGACTTGAACAAGGCCTGCCCGAAAGATAGTTACCCTCTGCCAAAGATAGACAAATTGGTGGATGCTACGGCCGGACACGCTCTGCTTAGCTTCATGGATGCCTTCTCAGGGTACCACAAAATACCCCTCTGTCCCAAAGACCAGGAAAAGATGGCGTTCATAACCGACCGGGGCCTCCACTGCTACAAAGTCATGCATTTCGGTCTAAAGAATGCAGGGGCTACTTACCAGCGCCTCGTCAACAAGCTGTTCGAACCGCTAATCGGACGGACCATGGAGGTATATGTGGACGACATGATCGTCAAGAGCAAGCTCTAGAGCGACCACCAAAGCCGATTTGCAGAAAACATTCAAGATTCTCCGCGCGTTCAATATGAAGCACAACCCGAAGAAGTGCGTCTTTGGGGTTCGGCCAGGAAAGTTTCTTGGCTTCATGACCAGTCATCGCGACATAGAAGCAAATCTGGACAATATTCAGGTCGTCCTGGACATGCAACCCCCCAGAACCATACGGGAAGTTCAGCGCTTGACAGGCTGCGTAGCCGCCCTCGAACGTTTCATGTCTTGCTCAGCCGACAGGTGCCAGCCTTTCTTCCGTGTTCTACGCCAGCGGGACAATTTCCAATGGGATAAGAAGGCCGACGAGGCCTTTCAAGCGCTAAATTCGTACTTAGCCCGACTACCACAGATTGCTAGTCCCGTGGAGGGAGAGGTTTTGATTTTGTATTTGGCCGTGTCGGAACATGCGGTCAGCGCGGTCCTTGTGGCCGAGCGAGCATGGGAGCAGATACCAATGTATTACGTAAGTCATGCCTTAGCCGGCGCAGAAGTGAACTACCCCCTCATCAAAAAGTTCGCCTATGCCTTAGTGATGGCCAGTCGGAAGCTGCGGCCTTACTTTGAAGCCCATAAAATCTTGATCCTAACTGACCAACCCCTCAGAAGCGTCCTTCAGAGGTTGGATGCCTCAGGCCGCCTCTTGAAATGGGCTGTGGAGCTCTCGCGTTACGACTTGGCCTTCGAACCATGGCGGGCCATCAAGGCGCAGGTGTTAGCTGACTTCTTGGCCGAATGTAAGGCACCTATGGAGGAAGGCCCCCCAACCGCGCCCATGGAACTTGTAAGTAGACGACTCGTCCACTAAGGATGGTAGTGGGGCCGGTCTCATTGTGGAAAGCCCCTCTGGAGCTCATCACGAGCATGCCCTCAAGTTCATGTTCAAGGCGTCCAATAACGAGATCGAATATGAGGCCCTCATTGCGGGAATAGAACTCTGCCACATCGCAGGTGCTGATCACATCCAGGCGTTCTCTGACTCGCAACTCGTCGTTAGTTAGCTCAATGGAGCTTACGAGGCAAAGGACGAGGTTATGGCCGCATACGTCAGAAGGGTTCGTGAGGCCACCAAGCTGCTTAAGCACTTCTCCATAACGCACATCCCCCGCTCGGAGAACCGACAGGCAGATGCCCTGTCCAAGCTAGCGAGCTCTTCCGATGACGGACGACCAAAGAACATTCAATGGGAAACTCTGGCAGGTAGGAGCATCGACTTGCATGAGGTGGCGTGGCTGGATCAGAGTCCCACGTGGATGGAACCTATTCGCACATATCTCGCTGATGGCACATTACCCACAGATACCAAAGAAGCGGAGAAGATCAGGAGGCGGTCAAATTGGTTCGTATTGTACGAAGGAATTCTCTACAAGCGTTCCTTTGCCCGACCTCTTCTGCGATGTGTACCCCCGGCGGAGGGAAAGCAGATTCTGGAGGAGTTACATCAGGGTGTCTGTAGCTCGCACCTCAGCGGGCGGGCGCTCGCCGTGACGGCTCTCCGCACCGGCTACTACTGGCCCAACTTACGGGAAGATGCAATGACGCTAGTCCGGACTTGTGACAAGTGTCAACGGTTTGCGCCCGTCCAACGCATCCCCTTCACTCTCATGACACCGATAGTTAGCCCACTACCATTCGCCACCTGGGGCATGGACACCCTAGGACCCTTTCCCAGAGCCACGGGCCAACGCAAATACCTCTTTGTGGCTGTAGACTACTTCATCAAGTGGATCGAGGCTGAGGTCGTCGCCTCTATTACCACTGCAGAAATGTGAAAGTTTATCTGGCGAAATATTATCACCTGATTCAGCATCCCCCGCACAATGATCTTCAACAACGACCGACAATTCGATACCAGTAAGCTTACTGATTATCTCAGTAGCTTGGGGTGTCAAGCTCGCTTCACGGCCGTGGCGCATCCCCAGACCAATGGTCAGGTCGAGGCAGCTAATAAATCCATCCTCCATGGTATACAGAAAAAACTCGATGATGCCAAGGGTAACTGGGTAGACGAGCTACACGGCGTCCCGTGGAACCTTTGCACCACCGAAAAGACGGCCACAGGAGAAAACCCATTTATGCTCACCTACGGCTCTGAAGCCGTCCTTCCCGTGGAGGTGGCCCTCCATACTCACCGGCTCACCACATTTCAAGAAGCAGCAAACAACGCAGCTCTACGAGAGGCTCTGGACCTCCTCCCCTCCATCCGCGGCGACTCCTTGCTCCGAGAGGCCCTCTATAAACTCCGCATCGCACGATTACACAATCGTACAATCAGGATGTCACCTATCCGAGTCACGGATTTGGTACTCCAGCGCATGGAGAGCGTTGCCCGTGCAACAGAGCACGGCAAATTGACGGCCAATTGGGATCGAAGGGCCCTACAAGGTCGTCTCGCAAATTCGTCCCAGCACATATCGGCTGGAGACCCTTCACGGCACACCTGTTCCCCGGGAATGGCATAGCAGCAACTTAAGGAAATATCACGTTTAAGCTGTAATTACTCACATTTGTGCTCCTTGAGAAATGAATATTCTTGCTGTTTTCTTTGCATCCTGTGTCATGAGCCCCGCCTCAGTGCTGGTCGCTACGGCCTTAGTCCCTCTAGGGGCTAAGGGCCCCTGACCACGGCCTTATGGCCGGTCGTTACGCTCTTAGTCCCTCTAGGGGCTAAGGGCCCTTGAGCACGGCCTTACGGCCGGTCATTATGGCCTTAGTCCTTCCAAGGGCTAAGGCCCCCTGAGCATGGCCTAACCGCCGGTCGCTACTGCCTTAGTCCCTTTAGGGGCTAAGGGCCCCTGACCACGGCCTTACGGCTGATCGCTATGCTCTTAGTCCCTCTAGGGGCTAAGGGCCTCCGAGCACGGCCTAAGTGCCGATCGCTACTGCCTTAGTCCCTCTAGGGGCTAAGGGCCCCTGAGCACGACCTTACGGCCGGTCTCTACGCTCTTAGTCCCTGTAGGGGCTAAGGCCCCCTGAGCACGGCCTTACGGCCGGTCGCTACTCTCTTAGTCCCTCTAGGGGATAAGGGCCCCTGAACACGACCTTACGGCCGGTTGCTACGCTCTTAGTTCTTCCAGGGGCTAAGGGCCTCCGAGTCCGGCTTCAGTGCTGGTTGCTACGGCCTTAGTCCCTCTAGGGGCTAAGGGCCCCTGAGCACGGCCTTACGGTCGGTCGCTATGCTCTTAGTCCCTCTAGGGGCTAAGGGCCCTTGAGCACGGACTTACGGCCGGTCGCTATGGCCTTAGTCTGTCCAGGGGCTAAGGGCCCCTGAGCACGGCCTAACGGCCGGTTGCTACTGCCTTAGTCCCTCTAGGGGCTAAGGGCCCCTGAGCACGGCCTAACGGCTGGTCGGTACACTCTTAGTCCCGCTAGGGACTAAGGGCCCCTTGCGCACGGCCTAAGTGCCGGTCACTACGACCTTAGTCCCTCTAGGGGCTAAGCGCCCCTGTGCACGACCTAAGTGCCGGTCACTATGACCTTAGTCCCTCTAGGGGCTGAGGGCCCTTGAGCACGGCCTGAGTGCCGGTCGCTACGAGCTGCTATGGCCTTAGTCCATTGAGCACGGCCTTATGACTAACAACCGCTATGAACCCTGAATCGCACGCCTTGTCCTTTTGTTTAAGGGCCACCCTCATATGAGTAAGTAATACGAGTAAGTAAAACATGAAACATACACAAACAAAAGGCCAAGGGAGGCATATCCTTTTCATTAAAACAAACATTGTTTACAAGCCAGTGTGAAGGCAATTCAAACCCAAAAAAGGGGCAAAATATAGACAAAGGGACGTCGGCTATGCATCAGGCTTGTTCTCGTCCGTCGGCTCCTCTTCGAACAGGCCGGCCACCTCCAGAGGATTGGTGGTCTCATCAGCAGTGGCCTCGCCCTCAGAATGAGGCACGAACTCCACTTCGTCCGGATCGCAGGCCTCGACAACGGTGCATTTATGCTCGTCAACATATTTCAGATAAGCTTCGAAGTAACGGTCATCGCCAAATTCCCCCGCGAGAGTTAGCAAGAGCTTGCGGAGATAGGCCAAGGTATCGGAATGGCCCTGCTGGTACCCCGCTCCTGTGCTTTGGCCGTCTCAGCCTCGGCCTGTTCCAGCTTCTGCTGCACCTCCTTTTTCACAGCCTCGCAGGCCGCGAGGTCCGGTTGAAGCCGTTCACAGTGCCGCTGATACCTGGATACCATTCCCTCTAGGCGTCGACATTCGGACACGACCTTGACGCCTCGGGCAAAAGCCTACGCCATGCCAATCTCCTCCCCGGATACAAGCGGCGGATCCGAGACACCAGGAGCCGACAGATCCCATGATTTGACAATGTCTTGAACAAGGGCAAGGCAGATGCCGGGGTCGGCCTTGATGAAGCTGCCTGAGGGACGGGAAGACGGAGGAGTAGCGTCGCCCGGAGCCGCGGCAGAAGTGTCTGTGGCTCGAGGAGGGGTGTGGCGTCTATGCTCGGTAGCAGCCCGCTCCCCCGAAGACCGGCTTGCCGACTAGGCGGTGACCTCATTACCAATTTTCCCAATCACGTCCTCAGTTCTCTGCTTCTTACGCGGCGGAGGCAGGCTCACGGTAGGCCTCTTCCCGCGAGGTCCAAGGGAAGGCGCCTGTAAAAGCTAAAGTTATCTCCCACGAACACGATGGACAACCAACAAAGGGGGTCAAATATCGTACCTTCCTAGCCTGTTGGACGACGGCAAACTGCCTCTCCTCCTCCCTCCTACGCTCGGCAGCAGCAACCTGCTCGGCTGTCGCATCCCCAGTCTCGAAGACTGTCAGTCTGGCCCTCGCTTGATCTGTATGAAGATGAACAGGTCAGGTCAGCACAAAACGTGTAACTAAAAAATGCCGGGACAACTGAGTACCCTTTGTAAAATTTTTAAGGATCAGAAGGCCGGCCGCGGCAAGAAAGAAGTCATTAGCAAAGAATTTTAATTTCGGCAACCAGTTCAACGGCTCCCGGTAACTAGACTTGGTCCTCCTCTTCTCTGGACCACTCACGGCCTCAATCGCTTGGCTCATAAATCTTGGGATGGGCCGAGGGTGATCATCTTCACGGATGTAGAACATAAAGTAACGAGCGGTTCGTCGCTCCTCGGCCGTGGGCTCCCCAAATGGATTTCGAACCGGTTTTCCTTCATTCCAGTCAGGGACGTCGCCCCAGCCCGACGCCCTGCGTAGGAACAAGAAGTCGTATTTCAAATATCTCACTTTGGATTTCTTCTCGATGGCTGTCATATAGCCCGGTTGGTTATTGAAACAGTACCGTCCGAAGTCCCCGGTCTCTTTGGGGGCCCTTTGGACCGTGTGCACCAGACTGAACACGCGCGCCGAGCAGGTTAGACCACGCAGTTCACACGTGGCCACAAATGAGCAGATGTTGTTCCAAGACGTTGACACAATTTGAGCAGGTGCTAACTCATACTTATTAAGAATCTCCTTGATCACTGGATGTAGAGGAAACCGTAAGCCATAGTCTAGGGCCGCTATATACACCGCTATACAATTGGCAGGCGGCTCATTCACTGTGTTGTCTGGCTCGAGCATTACGAAGGAGTACTCGACCGACATGAGGTACTGCTTGTTGAGTGCTGACTTCTTGAGTTTGGAAATCCCTCTCGTGTCGGGGAAGTGACTTCCCGGTCCATCCTGCAGGTCCGAACGGGTTGGAGCCCCAGGAAACTCCAGCCCCTTGGCCACGATCTCGGTTATGGGCGGAGCACGACCTCTCCTGGAACGCCCCGAACCGCCCGGACCTGATGACTCGGAAGAGGAGCTCGTCGATGCTTCCTCGGATGATGAGCGGCACACCGAGGCCGCGCTAGATGAGCCGGGCCGAGAAGACGTGCTAGAACTAGAGGAGGCAACCCGGACCTCCACATTAGACTGAGGAAGAGCTGAACAAACATTACCTATCGAGCCCTCGGCCAGCAGCTCTTCTGGAGTCCCGATGCGCGGAGTCGACTTCGTCTTCGCCATGCCGCGGACCTGGAAGTCAGGCAAAAAATTAGCAATGGTAACCTCCCGAGGATACATCACCGTCACTTCAGGACTCAGAATACTGGGGGTCGAGGTATACTCGCAGCTAGACCACGAGGGCGTGCCCGGTTCAAAAATGGGTACGACATAATAAGGAACCTTTTTCGGCTCCCTTGACTTATTCTTTCGGGGGAGTCCGGCCACCACACGGCCATCAATAAGGGCCGGGAGGTTGGGGAGTTGCGGATGCTGGCCCTCCATGAGGGGGCCAACCTGCTCCTCGGAGACGCCCCCACTAGATGAGCAAGATGACATAACATACAAAGAATGCGGCGAAAGGGGCGAGAGTGTACCTGTGGATGTAGAGGAAGCAGAGATTTGGTTGGAAGCAGCCAGGCAACCTGGGAAGGAAGAGGAAGAAGGATGTCAGAGCCTCTCTATCTAGAATCTTTTTCTCTCTCTAAAGGGTAGCAAAAGTATGGCACGAATGATCAAAACGGTAAGGAACTCATCCTTATATAGAGCCAAGAGGTGGTTCGCATGCCCCGACGCACCTCGACAATCGCGCCTCCCCAAAATGAGTGCCACATGGCCCCCAAGGATCAACCACGTCACCAATAAAGTGGAAAATTAAGCTAGCCAGGCATCAGGCTTCAAGAAGTCCCTCTAGGGGCTAAGGGCCCCTGAGCACGGCCTTACGGCCGGTCGCTACGCTCTTAGTCCCTCCAGGGGCTAAAGGCACCCAAGCACGGCCTAAGTGTCGGTCGCTACTGCCTTAGTCCCTCCGGTGGCTAAGCGCCCCTGATCACGGCCTAAGTGCCGGTCGCTATGGCCTTGGCCCCTCAAAGGGATATGTGTCCTCGAGCACGGCACCAGGGCCGGTCGCTACGCCCTTAGCTCTTCCAGGGGCTGGGCTCCCCTGGGCACGGCCTAAGTGCCGGTCGTTATGACCTGAAGGGGCTAGGTGCCTTTGGGCACGACCTTACAGCTGGTCGCTACGCTTTTAGTCCCTGTAGGGGCTAAGGGCCCCTGAGCACGGCCTTACGGCCAGTCGCTACGCTCTTAGTCCCTACAGGGGCTAATGGCCCCCAAGCAAGCCTTACGGCCGATCGCTACTGCCTTAGTCCTTCCAGGGGCTAAGGGCCTCCGAGCAAGGCCTTAGGGCCGGTCACTATGGCCTTGTCCCCTCAGAGGGATAGGTGTCCTCGAGCACGGCACCAGGGTCGGTCGCTACGCTCTTAGCTCTTCCAGGGGCTGGGCTCTCTTTAGGACGGCATAAGTGCCGGTCGCTATGGCCTTTGCCCCTCAGAGGGATAGGTGTCCTCGAGCACGGAACCAGGGCCGGTCGCTACGCCCTTTGCTCCTCCGGGGGCTAGGCACCCCTGAGCAAGGTCTAAGTGCCGGTCGCTACAACCTTGGCCCCTCCAAGGGCTAACCGCCCCGGATCACGGCCTACGCGCCGGTCGCAGCGGCCTTAATCCCTCCGGGGGCTAAGCGCCCCGGATCACGGCCTAAGTGCTGGTCGCTACGCTTCTAGTCTCTCCAGGGGCTAAGGGCCCCTGAGCTCGAGCTTACGGCCGGTCGCTACGCTCTTTGCCCCTCCATGGCCTAAGGGCCTTTTAGCGCGACTCAAGGGCCCGGCAGACGGAACAACAAATGCAGACGTGGAAAAGAAAACAGGGTTTCATTACATGAAGGTTCTTTACAAGCGTCCTGAAGGGCGCACATTCGTGCAAAAGAAAGACTGTTAAGCTTCCTCCTCATCACTAGAAGGGGCAGGGGGGCCGCCTAAGTCAGAAACTCCTCCCTGGCCGTCGGCAGCATCCGAGACTTTTATCTTGTCAGCCGAAAGATTCTGTTGAGCTACCCTCAAAGTATCATCCATACAGTATATCCACTTCTCGAAGGATGACCACCTTAAATCCATGAGCACAGGCTTCATCTCGTCCCCTGTGAACTCATGAGCCGCGCCCAGCTCGACAGCGTCGTTCAGCAGCATTGCGTAGAAGGTCACCTGAACCATTTCAGGGAGTCTAAGCTCCGCTGCGGCAATCTTAGCCTCGGATAAGGAGAAGCCCGGGCATAGTCCACAAAAATCCTCGGGGAGAGGGCGAGGGGGGCGTGATGCGTTCCTTCGATGCCATCCGAGCGTTTCTTTCAAGAAAAGTGCCATCTCCCTGGTGTTGCAGATGAGAGGGAAGGCCATGACTTCTCAAGTAGATGGTTTGTTTGCTCCTCAAAGATTACACTCACAACCATCTTCTCCAAAAGAACAGCGGGGTACTTATAAGAGAATGAAACAACCATGAAGGTCGATAGAGGCTGTGGGAAAGTACATTCCAAAAAATCACCTTTTATATTAGGTCGCAACAGTTTTGTGCATGCGTAACCCTCACCCCGTAACGCGTGCATCTGTGTGCGATAGTCTTAGCAACCGTCCAACCCAAGGGTGCAATTCCCCATAATCCTTGGCTGAGAGGCAGGTGGCAATCATGCACCTATCTCGCTCTATCATATGTTAGTGAGTAGAATTGTCAGGACGATAAAACCCCTAGGTCCACATCTCACCTGACTATCTGCCAGGCTCGAAGATCAGGTAAGATGTGAGGGGCTAAGTGATTTGGGAAAGACACAGATGTTGCCCTTTGGGCTTGGTTCCAGGGTTTGCCTAATCAATTAGGCAAACATACAGACCAAGAGGCCTGAGGAATGTCAGCCTATACTCACCTGAAGGCCCACACTACGGGGGGCCCAGGATGCAACCCTAGAGGCTTTCTTAGGGCCCAACGACCCTAGGACCGGCGACCTATTCGGCCTATTCCAGTGAAATTACCATTCTACCCTTTTGTCCAAAAGAGGGTTCTAAATAGTGACCTACCTTCTTGGAAAAGAGGGGGGAACAGTGAAAAATCGACTCTAGCATTTACACTTT
>JACYFF010010365.1:10939170-10953294 GCA_017589665.1 Selenicereus undatus | reverse complement strand
ATATATATATATATATATATATATATATATATATATATATATATATGATTTGGGAAAAACTCGGGGTCTGTCCAATGGGCTTTCACGGGACTGTCCAGCAAACCAAGTCCACACGCGGGCTAATGGCCCACAGGGTCATCGCTCTAGGGTCACCCTCAAGCCCACATCCGCTCAGGGGCCCGGAACGCAACCCTATGGGCTTCTTCTGGGCCTAACAGCTCAGTAACTGACGGCCCAAGCGGGCAGCCCAGGTAAAATTACTATTTTACCCCTTTCTCGAAGAGACTATAAATAGTGACCTACTTTCCTCGAGAAAGGGGCTGGCCACTAAAACCTTACTTTCTATAGCATTCACACTTTTTGGAACACCCAATTGACTTGAGTGTCAGAGAGGCGTTCCCCGGACCACAACCCGGGGTTAGCCTTTTTTTGCAGGTCGGAGCACAAAGAGTCGAGGATGATGTCGTGTTGATCACCAGCTGTCAGATAAACCCGTCCCTTCGTCCCATGTCATCAACACAACCACAAAACTATTTCCCAGCGGAATCAGATTGGCGCCGTCTGTGGGGAGGGAACGGTAGCGATGGTGGTTAGTGATGCAACACGAGCACGGACTCGCGGAGATAAAGCCCCAGCCGCAAGCACCTCTGCGCCGCCCACAGTAAAGGATGCCTCGAAGAGTTCTCGGGCGAGCCCTCGGGCAGAGAGGGCGTTGCCCCAAGCGCACAAAACTTATGTTACGGTGGACGCGTTGAAAGGACTCATGTCCACCATGGCGAACACTATCACGAGGCAGGTCACCGAGCAGGTCAGGAGAGCTCTAGAGGTGGCCGACACGGATGAACATCCCCTCCCTCTTGAGCACCCTACAACTCGGGCAGAACTTTCCCGCCGGCACGTGCAAGTGTCCCTGTGCCCCCTTGGACCGCGCTAATGAGGTCGCATGGTCAAATAAGCCCATTTGTCTTCCCGGCGGACAGCAAGGGGGTCGTGGCATGCTCGACATCGTCGACCGATCTGAGCGCGAAGGGACCGTAGCCTCAGCAACCGCTTCCACCCCCTACGCCACTCACTCGCGGAGAACCGATTGGCTCGAGGACCAGGAACAGACCTCCCGACCACGAAGGGAAATGTCGAGTGGGCGCCGCCTCAGTCCAGAGCCTCGCGCTAACCGAGACCCCTCGCGAAGCCCACCGGCAAGATAAGCACGCGGTCAAGAGATGCGCGTGAGAGATCGCTCCCCCCACAGGGAGCCACGACGCGACCGAGCTGAAAGGAGTCCTTCGGTGGTCGAGGTTGAACACCACCCTAACACTCCCATCAAAGTTTTTGGAACGGTCGCCCGCTCGGTCATACCCTCCTTCTCGGCCTCTTTCTGAGCCGAGATCGTAAACGCTCCAAGGTGCGACAAGGTGAATATGGCAATGATCGACCTGTACGACGGGACCACAGACCCGGAAGAACACTTGGGGGTTTATAAAGCCCAGATGTACGTACAGGATGTGGATGACGCCTCCTACTGCTGCTACTTTCCTGCCACTTTGAAGGGAGTGGCACAGTCTTGGTTCAACGGCCTCCCCCCGGGGAGTATAGCCTGTTTCCAAGACCTGGCCGATAAAGTCATCAGTCAGTTCATAGCCAGTCGCAAGGAGAGGAGAACTAGCATCCACTTGTCAAAAATCAAGCAGGGACCGTAGGAATCCCGCGCCGAATTTGTCATACGTTTTCACTAGGAAGTGGTACTAATTCCGAATTTAGAGGACGGTGTAGTATACACCTCTTTTTTGAATGGCCTTAAGAACGAGCATTTTAAGTTCTCCTTAGCGGAACAAAAGGAGACAACACTGGCTGAAGCCCTGAGGAAGGCCACAGACTTTATTCGTGCCATCGAGATCTGCGCCGAGGGCACGAACGCCCCCAAGAAGACTAAAGCTCCGGGGGATAGAGGTTTCACTCACAGCGAAAGGAACCCTACCCCTTGTGATAAGAGACTGTAGTTTGAGACTCCCGACGCCCGATTCATTACCGACGCCAAGAGCATTCTCATGGAGGTACGAGGACACCCGATACTGCGGCGACTGCCTCCTATGACCACAGCTCCCAGGCCGCAGAACGCCCAAAAATACTGCGAATTCCACGAACAAAGCAGGCAAACCACCACCGAGTGTAGGGAGTTGAAAAAATCCCTCTACGAGCTCGCAGACAAGGGGCATATCGATCGGTTCCTAAAAAGGGAGTCGCAGTTCCTCCAACAAGAACAGAACTCCAGGCCACCCCAGTCGTGGGACGAAGAATGTTCCACGGAGATCGTGGCTATCACAGCGGGCAACCAAATGGAGGGTATGGCGCAATCAGCCTAGAAGGCCCAGCTTCGAAATGTACAGCAGGTGCTCACCATGGAGCAGGGGTTCTGCCCCATGGCACCAACAATGGTCTTTGGAGGAAAAGACTCCCCGTGCTTCGCTTCCCTCCACAACGACCCTCTGATGGTCAAAATGAAGTTCGCAAATGCAATCGTACGACGGATCCTTGTAGACATGGGCAATTATGTGGACATCATAACGTGGGAGTGCTTCCAGAAGCTTTCCCACCCGGGGCGCGAGGTTGTCCCCATAACAAATCCTATTTTGGGATTCGGAGGGCAAGAGGTGCTTCCCATGGGAACGGTCCGCCTCCCGGTGCAATTCGGAGACAAGACCCGTTTCAGAAGCTTGGAAATCGATTTTCTAGTGGTCGACGTGCCTACGGCCTATAATGTAATCATCGGGCGGCCCACCCTCTACAAGATAAAGGTCGTAGTCGCCCCATATTTTCTCTAGCTCCAGTTCGAGGCAGACGACGGGGCCATAGGAGAGCTCTGGGGGGACCAGCGGACGGCACGGGAGTGCTTCCTGGTGAGCATAAAACCCCTCATAGAACAGACTAGAGACCGCGAGGCCAAAGAGCCGCTCGAGACGGAGAAGCGGTTGAAGGAAAGCCCCGCCATTTCGGTCCCCGAGACATTGGTAATCCACTTTGTCTCCCTTGAACCACCGCAATCTCAGTCGGAGGTCGCGAACGCCGTGGAACACATACAACTGGAAGAGGGGCTTCCCGAGCGCAGCGTACAACTCGGACGCGGCATTGCTCGCCCAGAACGGCTGCTCATCATCTCACTCCTGCGGGAGTACAAGGAAATTTTCGTCGTCACTATAATAGAACACCGCCTAAATGCCAATCCTCGGCACAAGCCAGTTGTGCAAAAGAAGCGCCACATGGGCCCCTAGCGCGCGGCCGCGGCAAACACGGAGGTCCAAAAGCTGCTGGAGGCAGGTTTCATTCGGGACTGCTAGTACCTCGAATGGATCTCGAATGTGGTATCAGTAAAAAAGCCCAACGGCAATTGGAGGATATGCGTGGACTTTATAGACCTTAACAAGGCCTGCGCAAAGGATAGCTACCCCTTGCCGAAGATCGACAAATTGGTAGACGCTACGGCCGGTCACGTTCTACTGAGCTTCATGGATGCCTTCTTGGGGTACCACCAAATACCTCTCTGTCCCGAGGACCAGGAGAAGACGACGTTCATAACCGATCGTGGCCTTCACTGCTACAGAGTGATGCCCTTCGGTCTAAAGAATGCTCGGGCCACTTACTGGCGCCTAATCAACAAGCTGTTCGAGCCTCTTATTGGACGGACCATGGAAGTATATGTGGATGATATGATCGTGAAGAGCAAGGTCGAGAGCGACCACGAAGGCAATTTGCGGCAGACATTCGAGATTCTCCGAGCGTTCAATATGAAGCTCAACCCGAAGAAGTGCGTCTTTGGGGTTCGGTCAGGCAAATTTCTTGGCTTCATGATTAGTCATCGCGGCATAGAAGCGAACCCGGACAAGATTCAGGTCGTCCTGGATATGAAACCACCCAGAAGCGTATGGGAAGTTCAGCGCTTGATAGGCTGCATAGCCGCCCTCAGACGATTCATGTCCCGTTCTGCCGACAAGTGCCAACCCTTTTTCCGTGCCCTGCGCCAGCGGAACAATTTCAAGTGGGATGGACAGGCCGACGAGGCCTTTCAGGCTCTGAAGTCATACTTGGCTTAGCTACCGTAGATTGCCAGTCCCGTCGAGGGGGAGGCCTTGGTTTTATATTTGGTCGCATCGGAACACGTAGTCAGTGCAGTCCTTGTGGCCGAGAAAGCACGGGAACAGATACCAGTGTATTATGTGAGCCATGCCTTAGCAGGCGCGGAGATGAATTACCCCCTCATCGAAAAGTTCACGTACGCCTTAGTGATGGCCAACCGGAAGCTATGACCTTACTTCGAAGCCCATAAAATCTTGATCCTAACCGACCAGCCCCTAAAAAACGTTCTTCAGAATCTGTACACCTCGGGACGCCTCCTAAAATGGGCCGTAGAACTCTCGCGTTACGATCTTGCCTTCGAGCCACGGTGGACCATCAAGGCCCAGGCGCTAGCTGACTTCTTAGCCGAAAGCACGACACCTGCGGAGGAAGCTCCCCAACCATGGCCGTGGAACTTGTACGTAGATGGCTCATCAACCAAGGATGGTAGTGGGGCCGATCTCATTGTGGAGAGTCCCGCTGGAGCACGTCACGAGCACGCCCTAAAATTCATGTTCAAGGCATCCAACAACAAGGCCGAATACGAGGCCTTCATTACAGGAATAGAACTTTGCCACACCGTAGGGGCTGACCATGTCTAGGCTTTCTCTGACTCCCAACTCGTTGTCGGCCAGCTCAACAGGGCCTACGAAGCAAAGGACGAGGTGATGGCCGCGTATGTTAGGCAGGTTCGTGAGGCCACCAAGTTGCTTAGGCATTTCACCATAATGCGCATTCCCTGCTTGGAGAACCAGCAGGCGGATGCTCTGTCAAAATTGGCAAGCTCTTCTAATGACGGCCGGCCGAAGAACATTCAATGGGAAACTCTGACAGAAAGGAGCATCGAATTTCATGAGGTAGCGTGGCTGGACCGGAGTTCTACATGGATGGAACCTATCTGCGCGTACCTCACTGACGGCACGTTGCCCACCGATACCAAGGAGGCGGAGAAGATAAAGAGGCGGTCAAATTGATTCGTGTTGTATGAGGGGATTCTCCACAAGCGTTCCTTTGCCCGGCCTCTTCTACAGTGCGTAACCCCGACGGAAGGGAAGCAGATCTTGGAAGAATTGCATGAAGGCATTTGTATCTCGCACACTGGGGGGGCGCTAGCCGTGACAGCTCTCCGAACCGGCTACTACTAGCCCAGTTTGTGGGAAGATGCAATGACGCTAGCCCGGACTTATGATAAGAGCCAAAGGTTCGCACCCATCCAATGAGTCCCCTCCACTCATATGACGCCGATAGTCAGCCCACTACCATTCGCCATATGGGGCATGGATATTCTTGGCCCCTTTCCCTGAGCCACGGGCCAGCGTAAGTACCTTTTTGTGGCCGTAGACTACTTCACCAAGTGGATCGAAGTCGAGGTCGTCGCCTCTATTACCACCGTAGAAGTGCGCAAGTTTATATGGCGAAACATTATTACCAGATTCGACATCCCCCGCACCATGATTTTCGATAATGGCCGGCAATTCGATACCAGCAAGCTTACTGATTATCTCAGTAGCTTGGGCTGCCAGGCTCGCTTCACGGCTGTAGCGCATCCCTAGACCAACGGTCAGGCCGAGGCGGCTAATAAGTCCATCCCCCATGGGTTATAGAAAAAGCCCGGCGATGCCAAGGGCAACTGGGCGGATGAGCTGCACGGCGTTCTATGGCATCTCCGCACCACCGAAAAGACAGCCACAGGGGAGACCCCGTTTATGCTCACCTACGGTTCTGAAGTCGTCCTTCCCGTGGAAGTGGCCCTCCATACTCATCGGCTGATAACATCCTAAGCAACAGCGAACAACGCGGCCTTGCGTGAAGCCCTGGACCTACTCGCCTCTGTTCGTGGCGCCTCCTTACTCCGTGAGGCTCTCTATAAACTTCGGATTGCGCGGTTGCACAATCGTGTTGTCAGGATACAGCCCATCCAAGTCGCGGAACTTGTACTCCGGCGCACAGAGAGCGTCACTCGTGCATTGGAGCACGGTAAGTTGACTGCCAATTGGGAAGGACCCTACAAGGTCGTCTCGCAGATCCGTCTAGGCACATATCGACTAGAGACCCTTCAAGGAACCCCCATTCCTCGAGCATGGCATAGCAACAACTTAAGAAAATATTTTATTTAGGCATAGTACTTATTTACCCCCTAAGCACGACCCCCATGCTCCTTGAGTAATGAACATTCACACCGCTTTCTACACATCTTGTGTCCTGATTACGCTCTTGGCCTCTCTGGGGGCCAAGGGCCCTTGAGCACAGCCTCAGGGCTGGTCGCTACGCCTTTTGCCTCTCTGGGAGCCAAGGGCCGTTGAGCACGACCTTATGGCTGGTCGCTACGCTCTTGGCCCCTCCAGGGGCCAAGGGCCCTTGAGCACGACCTTATGGTTGGTCGCTACGCGCTTGGCCTCTCTGGGGGCCAAGGGCCCTTGAGCACGGCCTTATGGCTGGTCGCTACACTCTTAGCCCCTCCGTGAGCTTATGGCCAGTCGCTACGCATTTGGCCTCTCTGGGGGCCAAGGGCCCTTGAGCACGGTCTTATGGTCGGTCCCTACGCTCTTAGCCCCTCCGTGGGCCAAGGGCCCTTGAGCGCAGCCTTATGGCCGGTTGCTATGCTCTTAGACATTCTAAGGGCTAAGGGCCTTCGCGCATGGCCTTATGGCCGGTCGCTACGCTCTTAGTCCCTCTGGGGGCTAAGGGCACTTGAGCACGGCCTTACAGCCGGTCGCTACGCTCTTAGTCCCTATGGGGGCTAAGGGCCTTGAGCACAGTCTCAGAGGGCCAAGGGCCCTTAAGCACGGCCTTATGGCCGGTCGCTACGCTCTTAGCCCCTCCGTGGGCCAAAGGCCCTTGAGCAAAGCCTTATGGCCGGTAGCTACGCTCTTAGCCCCTCTGGGGGCTAAGGGCCCTCAAGCACGACCTTATGGCCGGTCGCTATGCCTTTGGCCTCTTTGGGGGCCAAGGGCCCTTGAGTACGGCCTTATGGCCGGTCGCTACGCTCTTAGACCCTCCGTGGGCCAAGGGCCCTTGAGCACGACCTTATCGCTGGTCGCTACGCTCTTACTCCCTCTGGGGGCTAAGGGCCCTCGAGCACAACCTTATGGCCAATCGCTACGCTCTTAGTCCCTCTGGTGACTAAGGGCACTTGAGCATGGCCTTACGGCAGATCGCTATGCTCTTAGTCCCTCTGGGGGCTAAGGGCCTTAAGCATGGTCTCAGAGCCGGTCGCTATGCTCTTAGTCCCTATGAGGGCTAAGGGCCTTGAGCGCGGCCTTACGGCCAGTCTCTACGCTCTTAGTCCCTATGGGGGCTAAGGGCCTTGAGCACGGTCTCAAAGTCGGTCGCTATGCTCTTAGTCCCTCTGGGGGCTAAGGGCCCTTGAGCACGGCTTTAGGGCCGGTCGCTACTCGGCTTATCCCTGATTTACGCTACGAGCATGCGAATACACACCTTGTCCTTTCGTTTAAGGGCCACCCTTATACGGATAAGTAAAAATGGAATATACGTAAACAAGAGAACAAGTGGAAAACGTTAAACATGGTGGCATAGAAGTGGGCACATCCTTTTCATTAAACTAAGATTCTTACAACCAGTACAAAAAAAGCAGAAATAAAGACAAAGGGATGAAGGCCACACATCCGGCTCTCCACCATCTCCTTGCTCCTCGTTAGACAGGCCGGCCTCAGTGTCAAAAGGATTGGTGGCCTTGCCAGCAGTAGCCTCACCTTCGGACGGGGGGGTGAACTCCACTTCCTCAGGATCGCGACCCTTCGCAACGGCGTGTTCGCGTTCATCAACAAAGTTCAGGTAGGCCTCAAAGTACCGGTCATCGCTGAACTCACGCGCAAGGGTGAGCATGACCTTGCATAGGTAGATCAGGGTTTCAGAGCGGCCTTGCTAGTAGCCCTGCTCCTTCAGTTCGACCGTCACAGCCGCGACCTTCTCCAGTTGGCCCTGCAACTCTTTTTTCGCAACTCTGTGAGCCTCAAGGTCCGCCTGCAGTCATTCACAACGCCGCTGGTACCTAGACACCAGCCCTTCGAGGCGCCGGCATTCTGCAACGGCCTTCATCCCTTGGGCGAACGCCTCCGCCATACCTATCTCCTCCCCAGATACGGGTGGAGGATCCGAAACTCCAGGAGCCGCTAGATCCTAGGACTTGACTATGTCCTGGACAAGAGAGAGCTGAATGCTGGGATCCGCCTTGATAAAGCTACCTGAGGGCCGTGAGGAGTGCAAAGATGCGTCACCCGCCGCCGCGGTGGAAGCTCTCGCAAGACAACCAAGGGTGTGGTGCACCGGCTCGGCAGCAGCCCGCTCCCCTGATGACTGGCTGCCAGACTGTTGAATGACTGGCCCTTCAACATTTGTCTGCCCCATTGGCGGAGGGGCCAATCCCCCAGCCTCTGACGTTGCCCCATTAGTCCTCTGCCTTTTACACAACGGCGGCAGGCTTACGGCAGGTCTCTTCCCACTGGGCGCAAGGAAGGGCGCCTGCAAAAAGTTGGTTATCTCCCATGCTGTTTCCATGATGCAAAGAAAAAGAGAAAGGGTTGTATGCCATACCTTCCTAGCCTGCTGGGCAACGGCAAGAAGCCTCTCTTCCTCCCGCCTGCGCTCGGCGTCCGCCGCAACCTGCTCAGCCATCACATCCTCGGTCTTGAAAACCATCAGTCGAGCCCTCGCTTGATCTGTAAACAAGCAAACAAGAAGTCAGGTCAGCACAAAACCGAAAGCAAAGTAGTGATGGGATGACTAAGTACCCTTTGGTGAAGTTTTTAAGAATCAGAAGACCGGTCGTGGCAAGAAAGAAATCTCTTGCAAAAAACTTCAGCTTGGGCAGCCAGTTCAGTGGCTCTCAATCGCTGGACTTGCTCCTTCTCTTTTCCGACCCCCTTACAGATTCAATGGCTTGGCTCATGAATCTTGGAATGGGCCGAGGCTTGTCATCCTCACGTATGTAGAACATAAAATAGCGGGCGGTTCGCCGCTCCTCAACTGTGGGCTCTCCAAAGGGATTTCGAACTGGTTTTCCCTAATTCGAACCAGGGACGTCGCCCCAGCCCGACGCCCGACGTAGGAAGAGGAAGTCATACTTCTAATGCCTCGATTTTGACTTTTTCTCTATGGCCATCATAAAACCCGGCCTGTTATTAAAGCAATACCACCCTAGGTCCCCGGTCTCCCTAGGGGTCCTCTGAACCGTGTGAGCCAGGGTGAATGCTTGTGCGCCGAGCAAGTTAGACCCCGCAAATCGCACGTAGCGATAAACGAACAAATATTGTGCCAAGACGTCCGCACGATTTGAGCAGGTGCCAACTCATACTTGCCTAAAATCTCCTTAATCACCAGATGCAGAGGAAACCGAAGACCATAGTCCAGAGCTTCCCTGCATATAGCTATACATTTTGAGGGCGGCTCATTCACGGTATCGTCCGGCTCGGGCATCACGAAGGAGTACTCGGCGGGTAGGAGATACTGCTTGTCGAGTGCCAACCTCTTTAGCTCAGAAACAACCCTTGGGTTAGGGAAGTGACTTCCCGGACTGTCCTGCGGGTCTGAATGGGTTGGGGCCCCTGGAAATTCTAGCTCATCGGCCACAATCTCAGTAATCGGAGGCGCCCGACCTCTTTGGTGAAGCCCCGAACCACCCGGATCCGATGAGTCGGGAGAAGAGCTGGTTGAGGCTTCATTAGATGACGAACTCCTGGAGGAGCGCCCCGAATTCGAGCTGGACGAGCCCGGCCTAGAGGACATGCTAGAACTAATGGAGGCAACTGGGGCCTCCGAGTTGGGTTGAGGAAGAGCTGAACAGGGATTACCTATTGAACCCTCAGCCAGCAACTCATCTGGAGTCTGGATGCGTGGAGTCGACTTCGTCTTTGCCATCCTACGGACCTGAAAGTCGGGCACAAAGTTAGCTATGGTGACCTCCTAAGGATACGTCACGGTTACTTCGGGGCTAAGAATGCTGGGGGTGGAGGAATACTCTGGAGTCTGGATGCGTGGAGTCGACTTCGTCTTTGCCATCCTACGGACCTGAAAGTCGGGCACAAAGTTAGCTATGGTGACCTCCCAAGGATACGTCACAGTTACTTCGGGGCTAAGAATGCTGGGGGTGGAGGAATACTCGCAGCTGGACCATGAGCGCGTGCCCGACTCGAAGATGGGAACGGCATAGGTAATCTTTTTTGGCTCCCTGAACTTATTCTTTTTGAGGAATCCAGCCACCACACGGCCATCAATAAAGGCCGGGAGGTTAGGAAGTTGCGGGTGCCAACCCTCCACATGGGGGCGGGCATGCCCCTTCGGGACGTCCCCACTGGACGAGCAAGATGACATAATATACAGATAGTGCTGCGAGAGGGCGTGAGTGTGTACCTGTAAACGATGAAGAATAGAAGACCTGGTTGAAAACAGGGATTAATCTCCAGAACAAAACCTCTGAGGGTTGAAGGGAAAATGCTGGAAACGCTAAGGCAGCTTTTGAAGGAGAAGAGGAAGAAGGATGTCAGAGCCTCTCTCTCTAGAATTTCTTTCTCTTTCTAAAGGGTGAAAGAAGTGGAACACAAATTATTCAGTAGACAAAATGCTCGCCCTTATATAGACCCAAAAGATAGGGCGCCTGTCCCAACACTCCTTGACAAACATGCCCTTCCCGAATCGACGCCATGTGGCCCCACTGATTGCCCAAGTTATCAAGGGAGCTGGCGGTCTCGACGTCCCTGGGCGGTCATCTTGAACACTCTTAGCCTTGCAGAGGGTCAAAGGCCCTCGAGCACGGCCTCAGGGCCGGTCGCTACGCCTTTGGCCTCTCTGGGGCCCAGGGCCCTTCAACACGGCCTTAGAGCCGATAGCTAAGCCTTCGGCCTCTCTAGGGGCCGAGGGCCGTTAAGCACGGCTTCAAGGCCGATCGCTATGCTCTTAGTCCCTCTGGGGGCCAAGGGCACTTGAGCACGGCCTTACGGCTGGTCGCTACGCACTTAGTCATCTGGGGGCTAAGGGCCCTTGAGCACGACCTTATGGCCGGTTACTACGCTCTTAGTCCCTCTGGGGGCTAAGGGCCCTCGAGCACGACCTTATGGCCAGTCACTAAGCCTTCGGCCTCTCTGGGGGCTGAGGGCCGTTAAGCACAGCTTCAGGGCCAGTCGCTACGCCTATGGCCTCTGGTGGCTTAGGGTCGTTAAGCACGGCCTTATGGCCGGTCACTGCGCTCTTAATCCCTCTGCGGGCTAGGGGCCCTCAAGCACAACCTTATGAATGGTCACTACACCTTCGACCTCTCTGGGGGCCGAGGGCCGTTAAGCACGGCCTCAGGGCCGGTCGCTACACTCTTAGCCCCTCTGGTGGCCAAGAGCCTTTACGCACAGCCTCGGGCCGGTCGCTACGCTCTTAGTCCCTCTGGGGGCTAAGGGCCCTTGAGCACGACCTTATGGCCAGTCACTACGCCCTTAGTCCCTCTGGGGGCTAAGGGCCCTCGAGCACGGCCTTATGGTCGGTCGCTAAGCCTTCGGCCTCTCTGGGGGCCAAGGGCCGTTAAGCACGGCTTCAGGGCCGGTCGCTACGCTATTAGCCCCTCTAGGGGCCAAGAGCCTTTAAGCATAGTCTCAGAGCCGGTCGCTACGCTCTTAGTCCTCTGGGGGCTAAGGGCCCTTGAGCAGGGCCTTATGGCCGGTTGCTACGCTCTTAGACCCCTCTGGGGACTAAGGACCATTGAGCACGGCCTCAGAGCCGGTCGCTACGCTCTTGCCCTCTAAGGCGTCGCCCTGCAGGGGGCAAGGTTTCAGACAAAAAATGAAAGCACTTAAGCGCGGCAAAGCCACGGGTTTTTTCATTACACAATTAGGTCACTACAAGCGGCCTAAAGAGGCGCAACAGTACAAAGGTGCAGGGAACTAAGCCTACTCCTCATCGCCAGAGGGAGTGCGGGGGCCGTCCGATTTGGAGTCTTCTCCTTGGCCATCTCCAGAGTTTGAAACTGACACTTCATCTGCTAGGCGATTCTGTTAGGTCGCCCTCAGGACATCGTCCATACAGTATATCCACCTCTTGAAGGTCGGCCACCCTAGACCTATTAGCGAAGATTTCATCTCGTCGCCCGTATACTCGTGAGCCGCACCCAACTCAACAGCATCATTCTGTAACATGGCGTAAAATGTGGCTTGAACTATTTCAGGGAGCCCAAACTCGGTCACCGCCGCTTCGGCCTTGGATAATGAAAAGCCCGGGCACAACTCCTAAAAATCCTTGGGAAGAGGACGAGGAGAACGCGAAGCGCTTCTCCGATGTCAGATGAACGTCTCCCTCACGTAGGCGGCCATTTCTCTGGTGTCGCGGATAAGAGAGAAGGCCATGACTCATCAAGAAGAATGTCGGTCGCTTACATTGATTTTATCGCTCCTAGAGAGTGACTCTTGAGTATCCTTTTCCAAAGAAATGACGATGTATTTATAAGGAAAAGGGGGGCAACCCAAAAGTCTGAGACTTTCCCAAGGACTCAACAACCAATTCACCAGAGACACGTGTCCCCCCAAAAAAAAAGAGAGAACACAACAGCTGTTTGATACGAATACAAATGCCTTTATTAATCATTCACATCAGTACAAGATGAATGCAAAGAAAAAGGGGAAAGGGGGGTCGCCCGCCAGCTTCCACAAACTTAGGGAGCAGGCGCCCCTTTCGAGTTCATATCGCCTGCCGTCGCGGCCTCATTGGAGATTCCCTCTTGATGGCCAGGCTGCAGGCCCGCGCCCGAGCCGCTCGGGCGAAGCCGGGCCTCATAAATTTTATCGTCGAACAGCCAAATCCATGACTCGAACGGCCCGCAATGCAACTTGGAGAGGGCCGCTTCCAATGCTTGAAGCCTCGGCCCATGCAAAACCCCAAGCCTTTCGGCCTCATTGAGTAGCATCGCATAGAAGATTACCTGGGGGAGCTCAGGAAGACCATAATCTTCAGCCGCCTACTTCGCCACGACCAAATCAAAGTCTGGGCATAGGGTTCGAAAGTCCTTAGGGACGGGTGAAGGGGGGAAAGCCTTCCCCCGCCGTTCCCACGAGAAATGACGGATGACGAACTCACTCATTGCTTTGGTATCCAGAGCGCATGGGAAAGCCATGGAAAGTCGTGCTCACAGCTATTAATACGCTAGGGAATGAAGAGAACTCTGTACCAAAGACACCTTTTGTAGTAAGATGCGACAGTTTTGCACAGGTGCAGTTTCCACCTCGTAACACGTGCACTTATGGATGGTGACCTAGGGACCGTCCATGCCAAGAGCGCAATTTCCCAGGGTCCTTGGATGTGCAGATGGTGGCAGCCATGCGCGCATCCCGCAGTTCGCGCATTTATGGGCAGTGGCATCAGGGCGGCTCATATCTGGGACTCGGTTCTTGGGAATCTCTAGATGCGCAATAACCGACAACGATGGTCCACATTCTACCTGAATACTCACCAGACTCGATGTACAGGCAAAATGTGGGGGGCTAAGTGATTTAGGAAAAACTCGGGGTCTGTCCAATGGGCCTTCCACGGGATTGTCCAGCAAACCAGGCCCACACGTAGGCTAATGGCCCACAGGGACATCGCCCTAGGGTCACCCTCAAGCCCACATCCGCTCAGGGGCCCGAAACGCAACCCTAGAGGCTTCTTCTGGGCCCAACAGCTCAGTAACCGACGGCCCAAACGAGCAGTCCAGGTAAAATTACTATTTTACCCCTTTCCCGAAGAGACTATAAATAATGACCTACTTTTCTTGGGAAAGGGGTTGGTCATTGAAAACTTGCTTTCTACAGCATTCATACCTTTTGGAACACCCCATTGACTTGAGCGTCGGAGAGGCATTCCCCGGACCACAACCCGGGGTTGGCCTTTTTTTGCAGGTTGGAGCACAAAGAGTTGAGGACGACGTCGTGTTGATCGCCAGTTGTCATATAAACCCGTCCCTTCGTCCAACCTCATCAACACAACCACAAAACCGATTCCCGGAGGAATCAATGTGTGTGTGTGTGTGTGTGTGTGTGTGTGTGT
>JACYFF010010365.1:10914119-10931181 GCA_017589665.1 Selenicereus undatus | reverse complement strand
ATATATATATATATATATATATATATATATATATATATATATATTATGTCACAGGTTTATTCGTTAGAATTAAAGAATGGCGTGATATGTTTTTTACTGCCTCAAAACCTGTTTAGGATTTAAATTTAATTCCTTTTCCATAACCAGTGGAGCATTTTTGCTATTTATTTTAATTTCTTCTAATTTGTAGTTAACAGAGAAGTAATTGTTCTGTACATGCGTGTGTTGCAGTTGAATTGTTTTGATACTCTATGGGGCTGTAGGTGTTGACAATCACAAATTTGTCAAGGGCATCAGGCATGCATATTTCCTCTGCATCTATGCTGATGAATCTTGATTCGTTAATGGTAATCCTCACATAGGTAAGTATGGAGTCTATCTTGTTGACCGACCTATTGCTTCTCATTTATGCTAATATCTTCCTCTTGATTTTATTCTGTGGGCACTGAGCAAGAAGTTTCTTGTCCTGTTTAGAATTGTAAATATTTTCTATGTGAAGTTGGTTATGATGTAATGATATTTTGCTTAATCCTTGACTCCAAAAGAGATTAAGTTTATAGTCTGAAATTGTTTGGGGTGAGCTATTTTTATTGTGCGAGCTAACATCACAGCCCAGCAAGTTTGGTTTTGAGCAATCCTCTTGAGCGGAGATGATTAGTTAGTAGATAAGGGGAATTGGACCAAATTCTTAGTTTTTCATAGTTTTGTTGCGTTCTTCGCTCAATTTTTGCTTGCTTGTTCTTAAAGTTTTTATACTCATATAAATAAGATATTTGATTGATCATTCTCCTATCTCATGAGATTAAATCCTTCCTTAGGTATCTTTTATACACAGTGGCCAAAGATTTTTGAATATTTTGTTAATGTGCTGGCAGGCTCGAGGTATTGATATGATGTTTAGAAGATATCTTCAACCTTCTTCCACTTCTTTGAAAAACCCCGTTTCTTCCCAAATCCCAATTATGCCATTTCTAGGGTCTTAATGTCACGGTAAAATATATTTTGGGATGCTGAGTTCTTTTTGGAATCATTTGTTGAAGCCAAAAGGAAGGATGGCCTTTGTTTCCTCGGCTGAATTTTGGCTTTCCTTTGAGGGCTTGCTTTGGCGAGTTTCTGAGTTCATTCGATATTTTTGGTAATCACAATAAAATAGAATTCTTTACGTTATATCTTCTATTTATGATGGGTAAATTTATCTTTAAGGTGACTACTGTTCATATTTTTTTTGATTAAGGTTCTGTATTTCTCTGCTTCCATTGCTTTTGCTTTGCGTTCATGTGAAAGGCAGAGGTGTAGTTCATGTATTTCTGTTGTAGATTTAGTTGGTTTAGACTTTCTTTGTTTTTTAGAAAATAGGGAATAAGGTTTTATTATAGAAGCATTGTTGTGTAATTTTGTGGTCTATTATGAGAAAAGAAAATTTATTGTCTTCTATTAGATCAAGCGTAAAGATCTAAGGACCCAGATTTTCCAATTATAATTGAAAGTATGAACATCATACTTGCACTGTTGTGGACTTTACCTTTTTCTTTCATATATCCCTGTCTATGAACATCATGCTTGCACCGTTGTGGACTTTACCCCCACCTCCTCACAGTCCCCTTCAAGTTGTGTTTTAATTGAGGACTCATTTCATTTCCTGGATAAATTGACTCAGCTCTTTGCTAACTTATAAGAGGCATCATGACTTATAAATACTTATCATACAGCCTTTACTGAGTTTGACCGCTATAGTGTGCAGTATTTACTTGAATTCATTATTGATAAGATATATTTTGTCCAGCTAAAAGGGTTGAAGTCATGTAAAAGCTTGGTTAGAAGAATTCAATTTAAGATGAGATGACAAAGCAAGGCTAGATTGTTGGCAAATTGAGTGATTGGTGACTACATGTTGCAATTGATATTTTGTTTAACTGTTCATATTTATACAGTTCATGTTCACTCATCCACTATCATCTTCAGTTAGAATATACTTGGGGATTGACCTAAGGCATACTTCGTGGTTTTAGGCTTACAATCAGGTGTTAGTTTCCTGGTTTTAGGCATACATCTTACTCTAATAGGCAAGTTGTTTATTCCTATCAAGCTTCCTTATACTGATGCAATGTATGATTTATTTATTTTTTGGGCAAAGGGTGAAGAATTAATTTCACTCTAGAAGCAGCACACTAGATACGTGACCTCTGATTTTGCCAATTGACAATGCATTTTTCTGTTGTCTTGCAGCTGATAGACTTTCCCCTAGGGCATGGGCACGTGGCCCTTTTTCAAAGGGCTGAATTGAAGACAGTGGTTAATTTGCATGGAAATGAGGTATGTTCCTTCGATCAAGAATACAGTGTTGTACCAATTGTGTTTTCTTTATGATGATTAGGGTTGTTGCACAAATGGGTATGTTCTGCTCTTCTTTGATTCAAACCATATTCTACATATACATTCTTGATATGTTGCACTTCGGTTGTCATGGTTCTGCAATTTTATTTATTTATTTATTTATTTATAATAGTTAAATTTCACTGATCAACTTTAACCGCTTCGCTAAGCATGCTGGGTGATCAGGAAAAGACACTTGCAAAACTTCTTAAGATCAAAAATTACAACAGCATGCTGAATTACTAGAAAATATATTCCTTGAAGATGGGGAAGCCATTGACCGCCTTTTTAGGACATCTAAAAGTGGGCATTACTAATGTAATGACGAATGGAGCAACAATTTTAACTACACACCTCATGCAAAGGGAGTTTTTATTTATAAAAATCAAATTACTAGAGCTTTAGAGTATGTGCCTTTGTGCTTTGCATTTAAATACACGTAAATAGCTCATTGTACTTGAAATAGCAACCAAAATTCTTGAGGTCACCTTGTTGAAGTAAAAATCTTATCAAGTTTACTGCAACCAAATGGCATCATCCCTAATAATTCCTAACATCTAATTCCAAACCTTGCTAAAACATCATATATCTAGAATTGAAAATTCCCCAATGAAACTGTAACACCCCGAGTGTGGCTTAAAAGGATCAAAGTGACTACTTATATCACCAAAGGTGCACCTTTCTTTTCGGGAAGCCCACTCTTAAGAACTCCACAGTTAAACGTGCTTGCTGGGGATCAATCTTGGGATAGGTGACCTCCTGGGAAGTTTCTCAGGCAGCATGTGAGCGATGACGAAGCACGCCGAAAAGAATTGTGGTGATTTGTGGGGCCAGTCGACGATCCTTGAAGCTGCTATTGGTAAGACCTGCGACCGCGAGGGGTCGGGGCATTACAGATGGTATCAGAGCCGACCCGCAACAGTGAGTTGCGCCAGTAGATGGAGAGCTCATGGGCAGTCACCTAGCGGAGTAAAGATACTAAGTGTGGACCGCTGGTCAAGATGACTCGTAAGTCGGTCGGTTAGTGAGGCACAACGAGGATGTTGTGCGTTTCAAGTGGCGGTGATTGTAATACCCCAAGTGTGGCTTAAAAGGATCGAAGTGACTACTTATATCACCAAAGATACACCTTTCTTTTCGAGAAGCCCACTCTTAAGAACTCCACAGTTAAGCGTACTTACTGGGGAGCAATCTTGGAATGGGTGACCTCCTGGGCAATTTCCCAGGCAAGGTATGAGCAAGGACGAAGCACGCCGGAAAGACTTGCGGTGATTTGTGGGACCAGTCGACGATCCTTGAAACTGTTATTGGTAAAACCTGCGACCGCGCAGGGTCGAGGCATTACAGATGGTATCAGAGCCGACCCGCGATCGTGAGCTGCGCCAGTGGATGGAGAGCCCATGGGCAGTTATCTAGCAGAGCAAAGATATTGGGTGTGGACCACCAGTCAAGAGGACTCGTAAGTCGGTCGACTAGTGAGGCACAACGAGGACGTTGTGCGCTTCAAGTGGGGGTGATTGTAACACCACGAGTATGACTTAAAAGGATCGAAGTGACTACTTATATCACCAAAGGTGCACCTTTCTTTTCGGGAAACCCATTTTTAAGAACTCCACAGTTAAGCGTGCTTACTGGGGAGCAATCTTGGGATGGGTGACCTCCTGGGAAGTTTCCCAGGTAGCGTGTGAGCGAGGACGAAACACGCCGAAAAGACTTGTGGTGATTTGTGGGGCCAGTCGACGATTCTTGAAGCTGTTATTGGTAAGACCTGCGACCGCGAGGGGTCGAGGCATTACAGAAACTCCATCAAAGTTTTATTAGTAATGTTTTCACTACGTTGCCATTTTTGTTTCCATTTATGTGACTTCCATGCGATTTGTTCTTTTTTTACACTAGCTAGATTTCTTACACTAATTTATTAAAATGGAAACTCTAATATGCTTTTGATTTGAGTCTTAGGCCTTGTTCTTGTCGTGGGTCAATTCTAAAATACCAATCTCAACCCATTTCAACCTACTTCAACCCACTTCAACCCACTTTCACTATTTTAACCAAGTTCAATTTATCACATAAAAAAACTCAACGTACTTCAACCTACTTCAAAGCACTTCAACCTACTTCAATCTATCTCAACCTATTTCAACCTACCTTAACCTACTTCATCCGTTTACCCACCCTATTTTACCTACGAAAAGAACATGCCCTTAATGTGGGTATTTGTTATTACTTTATACAGCTTCAATGATCACATGTATGAAAAGAAACGTGCTCCAAATTGATGGACTTGGCCTACCACTACAATTGTATGTCCTCTATTTCATTGTATTTCTATGAATTTCTCTTGTTTTACCTTTATTTTAATGTTTCCTATTGAGCAATCAATTCACTTGACTGAAATAGCGACATGTATTATTTTTGAATCCCTAAAATTTCATGAGGTCTTCATACTAATAAGTATGCCTACAGTTTAGCTTACTTTTCCTTTACTTGTAATCAAAGGCTTATTTGCATAAATGCATTCATAGTCTCCGCTCCAGCACATAGTTAAGAAAACCAGCCCAAACCGGCCGATCGAACTGGTCGAACCAAGAACCGTTTGGAGCAACGAGCCAGAATCTAAATAAAATTGTTTGGACAATCGAATCGAGAAAAATTGGTCAAACCCGGTTGGACTAGCTGACTCGGTCAAACCAGCCAACCCGCGGTTGGACCAACTTTTCCTAATTCCAATAAAACATCGAGTTTTTTTTGCACTTCAAGAATCACAAAACTGCTCTAGCTCTCGACTCACTCAGTACTTGCAACCCTAGCTCTCCTCCCCTAGCATGCTCGAGCCTCGACACCGATCTTCGGTCGCTTGTCGGTGTGTCTCCTACTCTCAAGACTCAAGGTAAGTTTCTCGCCTTTGCTGTGTGGCATAAATTGCCTACTCTCCCTCCTCGAGTTCTCATTCTCTACTTTCCCACTCTCATCTCTCAAGCTTAAACCCTCAATGCCATTTTCCTTAGGCTAGGCTCGAGTACCTCTCTATACAAATTCCCTTTGCTGTTGCTGTTGGATGTTGGACTGCTGGGCAGTGGGCACTGTCCACACTGGGCTGGCTGGGCAAAATGAGTGTAGAATCGAGTGTCGTGCTTCAATTGGTTATTGTGCTTACTTCGAAGCTCTAAGTCTGTAAATGAACTTTGCTTACTTCAATTGATTGGCAACTTTGATTGCTTGATTAATTATTAATTTAGATTAAGCTTGAAATTTCAATTAACTTTACTTGCTTCAATGGGTCGGTTAATGTTTGAACTTTAGGTTGTGAAATGTGAAAATGTTCTTGCAATTTGCAAATTGTGATCTCTGATGCTAGTGAATAAGAAAACTCAAGTAAATATGTAATCACTCAACTTGTAGGAATGCATGGATTCTAGTTCAACCCCTCCTATTCCAACCCCAAATTCATTGACTATTAGTCCTCCATGAATTCGCCAAAAAATTGATCTGGCATGGTCATATGTTACAATGGCTCAATCTAAGGATAGGAAGAAGTTACTTATTTGTAATTTTTGTGAAAAAGTAATCAAAGAGGGTGGTATTAATAGGATGAAAATGCATCTAGCTGGACAAAGCGGAGATGTAGCTCAATATAAAAATATGTCTAATGATGTTTTTTTTCGAATTAATGAAAGTTTGAAAGAAATTGCTCAATAAAAATTAAAGCAATGAATGAATAATAAAGAAGGAAGCCCCTTTTGAGGGAGTTCCATCCATCCCACAGTCACTAGGCCCCCACAATAGTCCAAGAAGCCCAAGTTCAAGCTCCAAAGTTCAAGGGATTGTCCAAGCTTAACTTAGCCAAGATTCCGCCCTAACCAGATTCGAACTAATGCACAAACCCAGTTTTATGCACTTGATTTCCTAAACCTCTAGAAGGTATAGCAAGGATGCAGGAGGCCTAGATTGATGTTCCAGAAGTGCTATGTCCAATAAAACTGGTTACAAGTGATTTAGAGTCCATTTACCGCTTCAAATCAACTGTACAAGTTAAGTATGCAAAACTGCCCAGTTTTTACACGGTTCTAGAAATGCTTCTGTTTTAGCACCCAAACCTCTAAGTTTTGGTTTGAAACTTTTATAGCTTGATCATACCTTAAAAATATTATCAAATGGCCATTAAAAACCTCAGCCAAATTACACACTTGAGGAGCTATTAACAACAAAGTAAGGGAATTAATTTCCTTTACCAGGGTAAAGAGCCAACCAGTTGTACTTGCTGTTTTGACTTGTTTTTGGGGTTCTCAAGGAGGCATCCACTTGCAAAGTACTTGATTAGAGGTCCAAGCAGAAGATTAGTCCTTCCTTAAGCCTTAATTCAACACCTAGGACCTCAAGATCATCAATTAAAGAGGTGTCACTTACCAGGTGCATCCTTCACTTTGTAATCTATTTTGAGGATCCATTTTTTTCCATGATTAGCTAGCTTAATTTGAACTTATGAACATTGTAAGCAAGTGGGAAGGGAGTATATAACCCCCCCCTTGCAGCTTATGTAATCACTTTTGATCATTCTATGAATGGAGTTGAGCCTTAGCTCCTTTAAACACTCAAACTCTCTTCTAGCTTATCCTTGCTTTTGGTTGAGTAAGGTGGTGATCTAGTAAGTGTCTTAACATCTCTTTGGTGGCATTTCTCTATCCAAGGGGTTGTCAAAGGCCCTAGTGCTTAGCTTGGTGGTGTTTCTGTATCCAAGTAAGGTGCTAGTACCGGTTACACTTCGCTTGCATCCCTAGTGTGAGTTTGAGTTTTTATAGTTGCTTGTATTTGCATTCCGCTTCGAATACCCTTTGTTGTTTGAGTATTGTGAGTTCTTGAGGGAATCCATCATTTTTAGTATTAGAGCTAAGGTTTCACCTTGGCCTTGAACCACAGCCCAAACACGTCCCAAATTGCCCAAACACATTCAGCCACAAAGAACCTGTTCTAGCAACCAAGTTGAGTCATGAGTTCTAGCATGACTTTGGAGGAGAAATTCGAGGCTCTCATGAAGAATTATGAGGAAATGAGATGTTATAATGAGGAAATGAAGAACCAGAATGAGTACCTCAAACGCCAACTTGGGGAATCCTTGAGGCAAAGGAAAAAGAACCTAAGGAGCTCACAATCATCTAGCTCCTCTGATTCTACCCGTGATGAAGAGGACCAAGAAGAAAGTAATCCCTTGGGTCATCTAGTAAAGAAGAGCCTACTAGAAGACCAAGAAGGGGTAGAAGGAACCAACTAAACCTTGGTGATATCAAGGTGGAGGTTCCGGAGTTTGAAGGAAAGCTTGATCCTGATGAGTTCTTGAAATGGCTCCACACCGTGGAGAGAGTATTCGATTACAAGGAGATTCCGAAGGATAAGAAGGTAAACCTCATTGCTCTTAGGCTTAAAAAGTATGCTCTCTTTGGTGAACTGATTGTATGCTAAAAGAGTTAGAAAAAGAAAGGGCAAGATTCTTAATTGGGAGAAAATGAAGTCTAAGCTTAACGACCGTTTCCTAACCCCTTCCTATCTTCAAGATAGTTACTCCTAACTACACAACTTAACTTAAGGAACCATGAGTGTAGAGGAGTATACTAGGGAGTTTGAAAAGCTTCTGATCAAATGTGACCTTCAAGAGGCCAAGGACCAAACTATTGTGAGGTACTTGGGAGGACTTAATCCTAGGTATGCTCATGTCGTTGAATAGCAATAATAATCGACCTTTGATGAAGTACGCATCCTAGCCTATAAAGTTGAACAACAAAAGAAAGCCAAGCCCCTCAAAAGGGACTTTCCAAAACCACAACCCAAGAGCCAACCTTTTAAGAAGCGGAGCTCATTTCCACCCTCTAAGCCTACGGTTCCAACTTCATCCACCCCATAAAAGAACCAAACCCCACAAAAACACCAAGCCCCTCAAAATAGGCCCAACTTTGGCCATTTGAACACTAGAAGGTGTTTTAAGTGCCAAGGCCTTGGTCACATAGCTTCGGATTGTCCAAATAGGAGAATAATCTCCTTTGTCGAATGGGAGGCAACTAAGGAGGAAGAAATAGAGGAGGAAAAGGAGGTGTACTTCATGTAGTAAGAGGAGGTTGTGGAGGAGGCAGGTGAAGGAGAGTTGTTGGTGTTACGGAGAACCTTGAGTGGTATCAAAGGAGCCAAGGATGAGCAAAGGGATAACATCTTTCACACTAGGTGTATGGTCTAAGGGAAGGTATACCCCTTGATCATTGATGGAGAGAGTTGTGCGAATGTGGCCTCACTTAGCATAGTGGAGAAGCTTAATCTCCAAGCCATGGCTCACCCCCATCCATACAACATACAATGGCTTAATCAAGGTAAAGGCTTACAAGTTAATTCAAGATGTTTGATCTCTTTTTCTATTGGAAAGAATTACCATGATGAGTTGTGGTGCGACATCATTCCCATGGACGCTTGCCATCTTTTGTTGGGAAGACCATGGTTGTTTGATAGAAAAGTGATGCATGATGGCTACTTGAATACCTATACCTTCTCCAAGGATGGGAAGAAGATCACCATTGCCCCCTTAAGCCCATCCCAACTCCATAAAGGTAAACTACAAAAGAACCAAGAACGTTCAGACCTACTACTTACTTGTAGTGAGTGCTACTTAAGGCCACTCACCATGAATTCAAGTCCTTTAAAGAGTGGGTTCTCATTTCCCTTAGTGAGTGTAAAGGTTCCACACCAAGCCACCCAATAGCCATTTCCTTACTTGAACATTTAGCAATGTATTTCCCGAAGACATCCGTTCGGGCTTGCCCCTAAAAGGAACCATACAACACCACATAGACCTTATTCTCAGAGCTATACTTCCAAATAAACCAGCCTATAGGATGAATCCTAAGGAGACTGTGGAAGTTTAAAGGCAAGTGGAAGAGTTGATCTCTAAGGGGTTGGTTAAGGAGAGCCTTAGTTCATGTGCCATCCCGACTCTCTTGGTCCTAAAGAAAGATGGGAGTATGCAGATGTGTGTGGATACCCGAGCCATCAACAAGATCACTATCAAGTATAGGCACCCTATACCATGGCTTGAGGACATGCTTGATGAACAACATGGCTCATGTGTGTTTTCCACAATGGATTTGAGGAGTGGCTACTATCAAATCCGTGTTAGAGAAGGGGATGAGTGGAAAATAGCTTTCAAGACAAAGGAAGGCTTGTATGAGTGGCTAGTCATGCCATTCGGATTGTCAAATGCAGCAAGCACTTTCATGAGACTTATGAACCAAGTATTCTGGCCATACATTGGTAGGTTTGTGGTGGTGTAGTTTGGTGACATCTTGATCTATAGCAGGAGCGAGGAAGAGCACCGTGATCTTCTAACTCAAATCATGAAGGTCCTTGAGGAGGAAAAGCTTTATGGCAATCTTAAAAGTGCATTTTTTTCACAAATGAGGTGACTTTTCTAGGCTATATCGTGACTACCCACAACATAGGGGTTGATGAGAGCAAAGTGGAGGCCATTCGGTCTTGGCCCATTCCAAAGAGCATTCATGACGTACGGAGTTTCCATGGATTAGCCTCATTCTATAGGTGATTCATAAGGAGCTTTAGTACCATAATGGCCCCCCATGACCAAGGTGATCAAGGTTTCATCTTTCAAATGGAACCCCAAAGCTCAAGAAGCCTTTGAAAACATCAAGTCCAAGCTCACTCAAGCCCCGGTGCTAGCCCTACCTTGTCTTGACAAGGTCTTTGAAGTTGAATGTAATGCCTCCGAAGTGGGGATTGGTGGAGTACTCACTCAAGAAGGGAGACCCCTAGCCTTCTGTAGTAAGACGTTGTGTGAGTCAAGAAGAAAGTACTCCACGTACGACAAGGAGTTTTACGCCATTGTGAGGAGTCTTGAACATTGGAGTCACTACTTGGTGACTAGTGAGTTCATACTTCACTCCGACCATGAGGCCATGAAGTACATTCAAGGGTAACACAAGCTTAACTCACGGCATGCCAAGTGGGTGGAATACCTCCAATCCTTCCATTTCACCATCAAACACAAGTCCAGGAAGCTAAACCATGGAGCTAATGCTCTATCAAGAAGGCACCTACTCTTGTTTCAACTTGATGCTTGTATCCTTGGGTTTGAGCATCTTAAGTCCCTTTATGAAGACGATGAGGATTTTGGGGACCTTCTCAAGGAATGTCAAAGGCATCCAAAAGGGGACTTCATGATTCAAGAAGGGTAAGGGAACCCGTTTGTGTATCCCGATGTGTGGCACTCGTGAGTTGATTATTATAGAAGTTCATGGAGGGTCATTGGTCGGTCATTTCGATGAGAACAAGACCCTTCTCATGCTAAGGGAGCATTACTTTTGGCCTAGCATGAGTAAGGATGTGTTAGACATCTTGAGAAGGTGTGCTACATGTCAAGTGGCTAAGAGCCACTCACTTCCACACAGCCTATACATACCTTTGCTCATTCCCACCCTTCCTGGGGTTGAAGTGAGCATGGATTTCATCCTAGGCTTACCAAGAACTCAAAGGAAGAAAGACTCCATCTTTGCGGTGGTGGACCGCTTTTCCAAGATGGCTCATTTCATACCCTACAATAAAACTAATGACACCACTCACATTGTTGAGTTATACTTCAAGGAAGCAATGAGGTTGCATGGTATTCCAAGGTCTATAGTCTCGAACCGTGATACAAAGTTTGTTAGTCACTTTTAGATTACCTTGTGGAAGAAAATGGAAACCAAGCTCAAGTACAACACCACTTGTCACCCTCAAATGGATGCGCAAATCGAGGTCACTAATAAGACCTTGGGAACTCTCTTGAGGGCCTTGGTTAAACCCAATGCCAAGGCATGGGATTTGTTCCTCCCATATGTGGAATTTGCTTATAATAGGGCACCAAGCAAGACAATGGGCATGTATCCTTTCAAGGTTGTCTACAAGAAGGAACCATTAAGTCCCCTCGACCTTATGCCCAAGACTATGGATGGGAGGCCGAGTGTGGAGGCAAGCAAGAGAGTGGAGGAGATTCAAAAGCTCCATGAGCTAATCAAGTCCAAGATTGAGAAATCAATGCCTCATACCAAGCTCAAGCAAACAAGCATAAAAAGAAAGTGGTGCTTTAACGAGGAGATCTCGTGTAGATACACTTGAGGAAGGAACGATTCCCTTCCAAACGTAAGACTAAGTTGATGCCAAGGGCAAATGGCCCTTTTGAAATCTTAGAAAAAGTGAATGACAATGCTTACAAGGTCAATTTGCCCAGGGACTATGGTGTTTCGGCCACGTTCAATGTGGTAGATCTAAGTCCATACTTGGAGGACGATCATCTAGCAAATTTGAGGGCAAATTCTCCTCAACAATGGAAGGATGATAGAGTTCCATCCATCCCATAGTCACTAGGCCCTCAAAACAGTCCAAGAAGCCCAAGTTCAAGCACCACAGTTCAAGGGATTGTCCAAGCGTGGCTTAGCTAAGATTCTGCCCTACCCGGATTCGAACTAGTGCATAAACCCGGCTTTGTGCACTTGACTTCCTAAACCTCTAGAAGATATAGCAAGCATGCAGGAGGCCTAGATTGAAGTCAAGAAGTGCTCTGTTTAATAAAGTTGGTTGCAAGTGATTTAGAGTCCATTTGCCCCTTCAAATCAGTTGTACAAGTCAAGTATGCAAAACTGCCCAATTTTTACACGGTTCTGGAAATACTTCTATTTTAGCGCCCAAACCTCCAAGTTTTGGTTTTAAACGTTTATGGCTTGATATTACCTTAAAAATATTATCAAATGGCATTAAAAACCTCAGCCAAATTACACATTTGAGGAGCTATTAACCAGGAAAGTAAGGGAATTAATTCCCTTTACCCAAGTAAAGAGCCAGTCAGTTATACTCGTTGTTTTGACTTGTTTTGGGGGTTCTTAAGGAGGTGGCCACTTGCAAAGTAATTGATTAGAGGTCCAAGCAGAAGATTAGTCCTTCGTCACGCCTTGAGTCGACACCTAATACCTCAATATCATTACTTAAAAAGGTGTAACTTACCGGGTGCATCCTTCACTTTGTAATCTGCTTTGGGGATCCATTTTTATCCATGATTAGCTAGCTTAATTTGAACTTACGGCCATTGTAAGCAAGTGGGAAGGGAGTATATAAGCCCCCCTTGTAGGTTATGTAATCACTTTTGATCATTTTATGAATGAAGTTGAGTCCTAGCTCCTTTAAACACTCAAACTCTCTTCTAGCTTATCCTTGCTTTTGGCTGAGTAAGGTGGTGATCTAGTAAGAGTCTTAGCATCTCTTTGGTGGTGTTGCTATATCCAAGGGGTTGTTAAGGGCCCTAGTGCTTAGCTTGGTGGTGTTTTTTTATCCAAGTAAGGTGCTAGCACCGGTTACACTTCGCTTACATCCTTAGTGTGAGTTTGAGTTTGTATAGTTGCATGTATTTGCATTATGCTCCTAATACCCTTTGCTATTTGAATGTGGCGAGTGCTTGAGGGAACGCATCACCTTTGGATCTTGTAATCTTGAGCAAAAATTTCAAAGGCATAATGAGGGTGTTCTAATTAATGAGCGGGGTAGTAGCAACCTCAATGCCAAAAGTTCATTGGGGATGAAGAAAACAACTCCATGAATCACTTCGTATTTTCCTCAAGGGGCTGTCGCTGGTGGCCAACCTTTAATCAAGGTAAAATTGCAACGTCCCAAGTTGATTTGTGTGTGGCTTGATTCTTTTATGATTGTTGCATTCCATTTAATTGTGCTCACTCTATTTACTATCAAGAAATGATAATTGATGCTACAGCCTCAATTGGTTTTAGGTATAAGGGTCCTAGTTATGATGCTTTGAGAGTCAAACTTCTGGGGGAAATGAAAAATGAAGTGAAGTTGCTTATTGACTCTTACAGAAGTGTTTGGAATGACACTGGATACACTATCATGGTTGATGGATGGACTGACGGTAGACATAGAATTTTGATCAATTTTCTTGTTTATTAACCTAAAGGAATTGCCTTCATTAAATCTGTTAATGCATCTGCTGTTGTGACTGATGCTCAACTCCTTTGCAATCTGTTTTCTGAAATTGTTGATATTGTTGGTGCTCAAAATGCTGTGCATCTTGTTACTGACAATGAGAGCAATTTTAAAGCTATTGGGAGGTTGTTGAATGATAAATATGAAAATATTTGTTGGTCTCCATGTGCTGCTCACTACTTGAATTTGATCTTCGAAGATATTTCTAAAATTTCTCATGTTATTGATCTTGCTCAATATGGATCTCAAGTGACTAAGTTTTTATATAATCATAGATGGTCATTAGGTTGGTTAAGGAAAAGACCTAGATGGATGGAGATATTATATCTTAGGGATAGAAGGTTTGCCACTACATTCATTGCTTTGAAACAATCTTTATGGCCATAAGCCTGATTTGCAAGCTATGGTTGCTAGTTCTAAATTTCATGCGTAGAGACCTTCTAGGTCAACAAGAGGCAAAGCAACAAAGAAATCATTCTAGATTCTAGGTTTTGGAATGATTGTTTAGTGATTGTAAAAATTGTTGGTGTTCTCGTGAGATTACTTCGTATTGTTGATTCCGATGAGAAGCCGGTTTTAGGCTATGTTTATGAGGGGATGCATACAGCAAGAAAGACAATTAAGGAAATTTTTAGGAATAAGAAGAGGTTGTATAGGCATTACACTCGAATTGTGAAGGATAAATGGGATAAACAATTACGCAAAAGTATAGATGTTGTTGCTTATTGGTTAAATCTTACATTTCAATATGATCAAGGCAGTTCTTGCCAAAAGCCTGAGGTTATGGTTGGTTTGCTTGACGTTATTGACTCCAAGCTTGGTGGGAGTAGTTCAACACTCGTTGAAGAGACTAGAATCTTCCGTGATCAAGAGAAGGGATTTAGAAGACAATTAGCTTGGACTAATATCAAGACTAATCGTCCAGGTATGTTACTAATTAAATTATTTTCAATTGCTAAGATTTCTTTAATATATTTGAGATAACTTAATTTCGAATATGTACATTTTTATTAAACCACATTAAAATCACTATGATTTTAATGTTGATGAGTGATGGCAAATATTTGTACATGATTGTGTAAATCTTAAAAAATTGGCCATAAAACTTCTTAGTTAAACCGCAACATCTTCGAGGTGTAACCAGAATTGGAGTGTTTTTTATCACATCCACACAAAGAAGAGAAATAGGTTGGAGCATGATAAGATGAATGATCTTGTCTATGTGCATTATAATCTTCGAATAAAGAATAGGTAAGTTAACTTCTTTTTTCTTACAATTGCTATTATAGGTTTTATGTCTACTATTTATAATTTGTCTATTTATATGATATTTATAACAAGAAAAGACCCTATGATCTAATTGATATTGATTGTATGCAAAAAATTCATTTTTGAGTGGTTGAGGATGAACCCTAAAATGAGTTAGATTATGATGAGTTAGAAGAAATGCTTCATAATGAACAAGCCAATCAAGCTTCTAATGAGCCTAGAGTTGGTATGTAATGAGTAATTTGTGTGAATACTAATTGCTTTATATACTTCATAGATTACTAAGTCTCATTGCTCATGAATTTTGCAAGTGGATGTTGATGATGATGATGATAATGGTCAAGGTAGTGGACCTCATGATAGTGATGATGAAGATGACTTGATGATGTATCCTGAAGGATCGGATTATATTCATTTGGTGATGCTAGAGGGGGACATACAAGTGGCTATTGCGGTGAATTTCATTCCAGGGACGACTAGTTGTGCTACTTGTGTATTGAACATCGATTTTATTTTTTTTTTGGTTATGTGGACATTTATTTGTCTTTTTATTGTTGACATTAGCTTTGTTAAACGTTAGTTTGTGGTACTTGTAGACATCAATTATAAGATTATTCGTTATTGTGTTTGTGTATTGAATGTGTGGAAAACATGAGCCTTAAATACTCAAATTGATGTTTATGTGGTACCTTATTGTGTTATATAGAATAACATAGTGAAACTTATTGTGTTATATAGAATAATATAGTGAAACTTGAAAAAAATAACAAATATATGTAAATTTTTTATCCAGGTTCGCCGGGTTATGCTGGTCTAACCCAGTTTGACGGTAAACCGGGCCAACCAGTCTAATCCCGATCCAAACGGTCCGATCAGTTGAACCATTGACCCGCTTGACCAACCGGTTTGATCACGGGATCAGTTCTCTCAACACTGTGCCAGCTCTAGCGATGCATTTCAATGGCATATGACTAAAAGAATGTTGATATAACTCTTCAAAGAAACCTCTCGCAAAACTTCTTGTTGTTTCGAGAAAGAGTAACATATGAGCAGGATTTGGACCCTTTCTCTAATTATCTATTCAAATGTAAACTATGTTGTGCTATTTTTATCTTCATTTTCTTTTCTCTGTAAAAACAAAAAAAAAAGTCATGTAGATGAGGCAACAATTTGTCATATTCAACCAAATCATGCATATAGAATTCCATAAATAAGACTCTTACCAAACCAATAGCTATTGCCTACATATTGAAAACCAATACTTCCATTCTGTTGGTCGATCATACTTCTTTGTCAAACATTTCATTATTGGTTTTGAAGGTTGATAGATTTTGTTGAAATTTTCTTCTTATCATTTGCATTAATCATTCATTGATTTGTAGAATCTACAACTCAAGATAACATCTGTCATCAACCAAGTGAAGACCAAGGGACCAAACGGAGTGTCTGAAAAGTAGGTAATGCAAGAAGAGGGCAGCAATAGTTCATGAATGCTATATTATGAGCTTGAATGCTCATCAACATGTTGTGTTGACCTTCTATATTGCCAAAAGAAAGTTTAAGTACTTTCCAGATTATGAAAACAAGTTTCTTATTGTCAATTTAATTACAGTGTAAATGTAAGCATGAAAAACCTATGTTGCCTAGCCTTTCATTATTACTGATTTATTCTTGCCATCATCAATCAGGATTATCTCATTTGCTTGCCAAAGTCACGTTGTGCATCCATATGGAGAGTAACCCATTTAATTGGAGAGCTATCCCTACTAATTCGGATCAACTGCTAAATCTTCGTTTTCCTATTTTACCACATTCACGTTCCAATCCTTAATCAAGTTGATGTTATAAAACCTTAAAACACAATTATAGTTGTTCATATATTTCAGGAGTGGGTGGATCAGGTTCCAACAATAGTAATCTGGAAAATTATATCACCTCTGCGAATGCTATACGCCGTGGTATAATTGTGAGTACTATTAGATATTATTATTAAGTGTTCTAGGTGTCTGTCGCTCCAGACATTCGACATGCAGAAAGCATATCGTGAGCCTCCATGCACACAAGAAACGAATATATGGAGTTGGACTAGAAAAACAAGGATCAGAAAGATGAATTAGGAAACTGTAAGAGCTTTTGCAGTGGCTGCCTCACGAGGGAAAATGAAGGAGAGAGAAAGGGGGTAAGGTGAGGGGGGCGGGGCGGGAGTTCTCCAACGATTAGCTTGCGGGGAGGCTCGCCGGTGAGAGCCAGGTCGCAGGGGCCTTGTGGTTGCTTTTTGATTTTTTTAATATTTTTAATTAGTTTTTCTTTTTTATTCTAAAAATAAAGTAGTGTGTCATAGAGTGAGTACATGGGTATTATTTTTTTTTTTGTGAGCCAAAGTGGTGAACTTTTCATTGGAAAG
>JACYFF010010365.1:10890066-10905688 GCA_017589665.1 Selenicereus undatus | reverse complement strand
CATTCCCTTGATTCTTCTATTACTCCAAAATGATTAAAAATGAACTTTTGAGTGAGATGAGGGAAAGAAAGAGGGAGGGATGCCATTCAAGCAGCCAAAAAACCTCTTAAAATAGAAGAATTCGATCAATCTTGGCCATACAATTAGAGGAAGACGAAGAGTTTAGCAATTAGGAGCCCACCACGGTTTGTGGTGCTCACCATGGAGGCTCCGTGATGGACTCTAGACCGGTCTTCTTTCTTTCTTCTTCTTCACATGGGTATATGGGTTGGGGGCACTTTCGTGTTGAGTCAAATTGCATCTATCTAAGGGTTTGGTCAAAAGGTCTTAAAACAAGCAAAATACATCTAAGAAGCATACCCAAGGGTAAAACGGAAACAGGGGCGCAAGTCATCCGCTAGAGCGCATAATCCCCTAACGAATGCAAGCAAACGATCCTAAAATGATGCACATTTTTAGCACTTATCAAAGGCCTCCATGCTTGAAATATTACTTGTCCTCAAGCAAGCATGAAACAAAAAGTTTTATTCACAACTTCCTCAAGAAAGACATTATTCGTGTCCTCAAAGGTAATATCGACCCTATGTTATCCCAAGAGTGACCAAAATATTTAACAACCAGATAAGAGAATGAAGTTTTCAAAAGATTCTTAAATACCACAATATCAAGATTTGAATCAATCATCCAAATCATCTCAAACAATCACATTAGCACATGGAATAAATACAACTAGAAGAAAACCGATAGAACATCACTTTAGTCATGTGGCACTCTTCACTTATGTATTTAAAACATAGTAAGGTTCCCTTAATTCTCTTTCCAAAGACTCAAAGCTATCATAAGCTTATTATGATTCTCTAATTCTCCACCACTAAGATGTAAAACACACTAAGCATTCATGGGGACTTAATATAGGTCGTAACGGAGCCATAGGTAAAGTTCAAGAGGCGAACAAATATTTTGAAAATGTGAATATAAAAGCCAAACACTGAGAGCAAGACCAAATGCTCCTAATCTCTCATTGTAACAACCCAACTCCCCCGCTTGTGATATTATCTGCTTTGGGCCATGGCCCTCACGGTTTTAAAACGCGCCGATGGGGAGAGGTCTCCACACCCTTATAAAGGATGCTTTGTTCTCCTCTACAACTGATGTGGGATCTCTACAATCTACCCCCTTAAGTGCCCAGTGTCCTTGCTGGCACAACAACCCGGGTTTATGACTTTGATACCATTGTAACAGACCAGCCTCCCTGCTTGTGATATTGTCCGCTTTGGACCCGAGCCCTCACAGTTTTAAAACACGTCACAAGGGTGAGGTATCCAGCCCCTTATAAAGAGACCTTCGTTCTCCTCACCTGCCAATGTGTTATGTGAGCCATGTGGGTCCCTAGTGAGGAGGGTTTCGACCTAAAATTACTAGGACATGAATGTGACTCCATGGTTTATGTTTGTGGGCTATTACAATGGTATCAAAGCTAGACTCGAGTCGGTGTGCCCACGAGGACGCTGGGACCTCGAGGGGTTGTGATGGGGGAACTAGTTCCACATCAGCCGGTGAGGATAATGAAGGCCACTTTATAAGGGGATGGATATCTCACTCTTATGACGCGTTTTAAAACCGTGAAGGCCTTGGGCCCAAAGCGGACAATATCACAAGCGGGGGAGCTGGGCTGTTACAGATAGTAACACCCTGAGTGCGGCTGAAAAGGGATTTGAAGTGACTACCTATATTACCAAAGGTGTACATTTCTTTTCAGGGAGCTTGCTCATAAGAACTCCATAGTTACCTACACTGGCTGTGGAGAAATCTTATTATGGGTGACCTCCTGAGAAGTTTCTCAGGCAGCGTGTAAGCGAGGACGAAACACGCCGGAAAGGCTTCTGGCGATTTGTGGGGTCAGTCAGCAATCATTAAAGCCATTCATGGTAATTGTCCCGGCCTGGGAGGGGTTGGGGGCATTACACTCATGTAATTTACTCCTCAAACTAATATCACTCAAATATATAATCAAAGCCCCATATACAAATCACATAGGGAGAAAGTGCCTAACCGCAAAAGCAAGTATACACAATCCAACAATGTTAAACTCTTTTATTCTCTTTTTTATGTTTTGTTTTTTCCTCCTCTTTTTTTAATATAATTTTTCCATTTTTTTTCCAAAAAGAATGGCCATGGAAATAAACATTAAGTATTTTTTTCAACTCTTCTCTAATAGTTCACATCAAACAACCCATTGTCAACTCAAGGTTCTTTTATATGAATCAAAAGAATACAAATCCCTTATTGGACTAGTTAAACTAAACCAAACCACCAAAAGATCTTAATACCCATACAGCAATGCCCAATCAAAATATCATGAGGTGAAACTCTATAGTCTTGTATTAAGATAAAATATGTGCTTAGCCAAGGGCTATATATGAAGGTTCACATCAATAATATATTTAAGGCTCAAAGGGGCTAGCTAGGGGTAACAAGGGTGGCTATTTCGCCTATATGGCTCAATCAAAACAAGGCATGCCTAAATAATTTGGCCTAAATGCATATGCTTGTGTGATTTTGAATGAGTCAAAGTAATCGATAGGGAAATGATGTCTAGGAAGAGTTACTAAAGAAAATGCAAAGTTACTAAAATTGATAAATTAGTCTTTGAAAGGTCAAAGTCTCACAAGATATCTGCCAAGGTCAAAACTAGCTCATTAGGACTCACATGCCACCAGCCATGCAAATAGTCATTGGCCAATCAACTTGCATTCAACACATAGTCAAAGCATGAAGCATATTTACAAAAACTCATTTCCAAACACTTTTAATCACGTTTGGGCATATCAAAGGGGTAAGTCAAACCAAAGAAGAGCCGTCTACAACTTCCAGCATCGAAGGTTCTTTTTTTTTCATTTTTCAATTTTTTTCCTTCAATACAAATATACATGGTGGTAATTCGAAAATACAAACCTAACCTATATGCTTCTAATATCCTAAATTCATAGGAAATGCAAAACTAAATGCACTAACTACATGTTTTAACTACAATTTAATCCTAAATGCAACTCTAAATGCAGTTATGTACAATATATACACATCCACATACTCAAGAAGATACCATCAATTTCAGTTAACTCCCCCATGCTCGGACAAAATATTATCCTCAATGCAAACCACACAGTCAAATAGGGGGAGATACAAGAAACTCTAGAAAGGACAGGGAGATGAAGGGCAAGAAGGTCGATCGTGGGAGATATGTCAATCTCGTCAACTCTCTAAACGACTCTAAAGTCTTGGAAGTATTGGTTCTGGGAGACAAATATCCCGTGGAACTTATCATGTCGCTCCAAAACAAAGTCACGAACAACAACATTCTTAGATTGAATATAAGCTCTTGGGGGGAGGGCTTACTCATCCTAATGAATCTAAGGGTAGCTTGTACTTCATCACAATCATGGGGAGATTGTGATAGAAGGAACTAAAGCTTCTAGGGTGGATAGGTGGGAGGAGGGGATGGTGCGCGGTGGACTACCTCGTCATCACTGAGTAAAAACCAAAGATTGGCTTGATTTTGAAGAGTGGTATGCTTCACATTCGGAAGGGGTATAAGATGATTCTTAGAGTATATCCAACACACTTGGTCAGCCCCCACCTTACAAACTTTCATTTGCTCAAAAGCGTCCATTTTCAGCCGCTCAGACCCCATAACTCTTTCCTCTAGCGTAGAGTCAATGGTTACCAACCTAGCAATGGGGGTGATAAGGCCCCCAATTATTATCCTCCCCAAGGTACTAGTAGTTGCACTCCACAACTGAGAGGCCAAAAAGGTCACTATGTCAAGACGGTTACCATTCATCATATTGATAGGAAATACAACTTATATAGGCGAGGCACAATCAAACTATCATCCCTAGCAAATAACCCACCAGTTGACAATCATTGGGCCACTCTAATGCAGGGGTTTCTAATGACGTTTCTTTTAGAAGTGCTGGTATCATGAAAATAATCCCCCAAAATTTCATTCCAAAAAGCACTTGGGTTAAATTCTTGGGGGACACATTAGTATGGTAAGTCTAAACTTGATGAAAAGCCAAATATATCATTCAAGGCACTCAAGTTGAATTCATAAAACTCCCTATTCAAATAGAAGGAAATATACTCCTCTTAACAACATGGACCACTAGTGACTTCAACATGTAATTTACTCAAAATTTAAGAGTTACATAACTATAAGTATGGTCTCGAGTCTCAAGAAATCGGCCTATACCACCCCATTCAAACAACCAACGAATATCATCTATCAAAGCCGAAGTGGTCAACAAATCCTCATCATAAAATATAAATGCAACAATTTCCTACTAGTCACAGCCCTGTATCGAGCAATACATTCTGAACTAGTTAAACCAAGAGGGTCAGAAGCATCACCTCAATTCTTAGTATCGATGGATGTTCGGGATGTCTATGGTGCGTGCCCTGAAGTTACTACTCCTTGGGTGGTCTTTTGTTTCTTCTTTGGTGCCATTACAACAAGTTTTAGAAGTAATGTAGAAGGATTCAAGAATCCTCAACAATGGAGTATGTGGAAGTATGAGCATAGAGAAAATGGAGAAATCGGAAGAATTGTAGGTAATGGAGATTGAAGGAAGAAAGCTTAATAGATAATATGAAGAATTTGGGATGAAAAGAATGAAATTGAAGAGTAGGGGTAGAGGGTTTGAAATTGAGGAAGATGAGGAAGAAGATGGTGGAATTTTTGTGGAAATTTGGAAGAAAGAAGAGGAATGTGATGACATTTGGAAATTTGGAGTTGAAATGGAGGAAAAAGGGAGAGATATGAAGGTGTGGTTGTTGTGATTTTAGAGAGAGAAAGAGATACTAAGAGAGAGGAAGTCAAGAGGAAGATGAAGACTGAAGGGGGATGGCATTTCGGGTAAGAACCCTTGACCGTAAGGGACCGGAGGTCACCATGGACCGTGTCCCCACCATAGACCCTCCATGGTGCCCTCTATCCTTTTTCCTTTAATTTGCTGGTTGGGGTTGGCCACGGATCATGGCCTAGTCCATGGACCTTCCTTGGTCAAACTTGATTGTTGACCTTTTGACTTTTTGGTCCAAGGATTGTGGTTTTAACTGTGGATAGCCTGTGATATATTATGTCTCAACCCCTTTTTTGTTCTCTCTCTTTTTCCCCCTTTTTAATTTTCTATTTGTTTTTTCAAATACGCTAAGAGCGGTTATACAACAAAGGTAAAAATAAAAAGAAAGCTATAAAATGACTTGGGTTTCCATCCAATAAGCGCTCTTTTAGGATCGAGAGCTTTACCTTTCTTCTTTATTCTTGGACAAGGTTGGTGAGAGTATGGATAGTAGTCTTATCAATGGGCTCCCAAACAAAGTAGGGCTTAAGCCGCTATCCATTGACCATGAACGAATAGGTGGACTCACTCCACAACTCCACCACACCATGGGGAAAGAGCTTGGAGACTTGATGTAATGCCCCAACTCTTAAGCTTCTTATTAGTCTTAATTAATTAGTCATTAGAAACTTACTATGAGGAAGAGTCAAGATTTGGACGCTACTACTATCCTAGGGAGGATAAGATTTAATTAATTTACTAAGAAAATATTTTAGCCTAATTTTCCTTACATGAAAAACCAATTGGAACACATTTATACATTTCTAAACTCAACTTAAAGTTCAGGAACCTACAACGCTTGCATTCCAATGAACCTTGACTTTATGAAATGTCATTATGAGCTTGTCTAAACTTTATTGACTGTCTCCTTGCCTTTTGGTGTTACCAGTTAAGGACTTCAAAGTTTATTTTCCTACAAATATAAAACACAAAAATATTCAAATAGTGATTGAGGCTCATTACATCAATTCCTGTACTATAAAGATAATAATTCATTTTTCAGTAAGCCTACAGACTTCAATTCGTTTTAATTCAAAATGAGGGAGATGGAGAATGATATTAAAACTGTTGTCAGTTATTATGTAAATTCACCCATAAGGTTTATTTATGAAGCTATAGATAGAGCGAAGGATTAAATAAAAGAGAATTTCAACAATGTCCAAAGGCTGTAAGTTTTCTCCAACCTTCTTTTTAGTTTTAGTTTATGCTTTCTTTATATATAATATTAAGCTTAGTAATTTCTTTAATTATTTATTCTGATTGTCCTCTTTGTTTATTTACATTTTTTATATATACTTGCTAATTTGTTTCAATATTTATGTTCAAATAAAATAGTTATGAGCATGTGTGGAAGATCATTGATGAAAGACCGAAAGCTCAATTACATAGGCCATTACATGATGTGGCGCATTATTTTAAAACTCAATTCAAATATAATCCAAATTTCGAAGCTAATATTGATGTTAAAATTGGGGTATATAACTATCTTCATCGCTTGGTATCGGACCACAATGAAAGAGTGAAAATTGATTTCTGGATGGATGCCTTTAAGAATGCAACGGGTCTTTTTGGCATGCCAACATCAATAGCAACAAGGTGCAAGAAAAGTCCAGGTAACTAAATTATATTTATTAGCATTGAAATTTAAAATTTAAGGTTGGTAGTTGTTCTAATTTGTAATATCCATTGTGACTTACAGCTAATTGGTAGCATTTATATGGAGATGAATGTCCTAAGTTGAACAAATTTCCTATAAGAATTTGAAGCCTAACTTGTAGCTCATCTGGGTGTGACCGTGATTGGAGTGCTTTTGAAATGGTAAAACAATCATTGTTCTTATCTTCATTAATTTTACAAATGTCCTTGCTTATATTAATATGCAATGTTTTTCTGCTGATACGTGCATCCAAAATATAGAAATGAACCTTATTAGCAAAAGATGAATGATTTTGTTTTTGTTGCCCACAATTTAAAATTTTGGAAAAGAAATGTAAAGAGATCACGTTCCATTCAGTTCCTATTTACTTAGATGATTTACCACCTGACGAAAACTAGATCACCAACCAAGAACTATCAACTCTTCTAGCAACTTCAAATTGGCCAGTGTGCTTGATAGGGCAGCTCATAAAGTAGCTAGAGATGCTTTAGATGGTGAAAGTTGCGGCAGAGTGTGCGTTGGTACTGTAAGAAATGCATGTGAATGATCTATTATTTTACTTGCTTTTAATTGTATTATAATCTTAATGAAATATATTTTTTGGGGTAAGGTGTGATGATGCATATGAGGTGAGTGATGATGACGATGAAGTTCAAGAGATCAATAGTGCAAATCCAAGCTCAAGATTTGGGGCATCAAATGATGTGGATGCCACAATTTTGGATTATGATGCCATTGTGTGTACCAATGGTGTTGATGGTGAAGATGAAGATGATGATGAAGATGATGAATAGGAGGATGATGACACAGTCGAAAAGAGCACCACAATTAGCATCGATGATTTCAACGATGGAATTGTGGCTACAACTCTGATGATCTTGGTGTTATGGCACAGAAATTTAGAATTGTGACGTTCTTCACATTATGTTGTATTTAAGTCAGGTGTAAAACATATGCTTGCTTACGCTTGGGACATTAAAAGTGAGACGTTGTTATATAATTATGTAGTTTAGTAGCACGTACCAACTTTGTTATGTAATTTGGCCAAAATATATGCTTGCCTAGTTTTCTTTTCATTATGTTATGTTTATGTAAGGTGTTAGCCATTATGCATCTAGATGAGGCGCCTTTTATTGATGATTTTCTTAGACTTCTATTGATTTACAGTTGTTTTAAGGTGATAATGAGGTTACAAGCATATTGCTAAAATCACAATTTCGATCGATGGATTGCACGATTTTACAATCCAATTTTGAATAAACAATCCAACTCTTATTAGGATCATTGAGTAGCAAGAATCCTATTAGAATCAGGTCAGGATTGTGTAGATTATGCTGATCCAGCTTTGAGGCTAAAAAATGCGCTGCTTTCGCGTGTTAGGGTGGTCTTTTGATTTGGGCCTTGTTCTAGTGCTTGCGAAGGCTTGTACATGGACCCAACAAATAGCGAAAAGGGAGAAAAAAACATTTTACTTAGGTTTGCACTGTAACACCCCAAATGTACATAAATCACTATTTGCATTTCTTTCATTAATAACTCCAGCTAGAAATGATAACCCAAATGATTAGGCGTTACCATCGTCCAACAAGGACAAGGCTTTGCTTGTACATGATAAATAATTAATATTTACCATTAAAGACATTCACACCATCACAACCCTTCGAATCCTTTAGATAAATATAAAAATTGTTCTAACATCAAAACCATTCAAACATCTCAAGGATTACACCAAAATATAGAATTCTGATAAAGTATACAATCTCAACACCAAAATATCACAATACGATATTATAGACATCTCAATGATAATACACCCCCATCCCATAAAGATTTTCCGGCTCACTTATCATCTTCAGCCGTCTTGCCTGCCTGAGGGCGATTCATTGGACACTTTCCTAAAACAAAACATGAAAACATTTCGAAATGTGAGCCGAATCTCAGTACATGCATTCTTGTATTGTTAAACATTCATGGAACAAAAATTGGTTGGGCCCGTATTACAATTCATTTTTAATTAAACACAAGGAATGAGATAAATATGAAACTGTGTTGTCAATTATTATCTGATAGTGAACCCCTAGTAACTGTTATGATCTGAAGATAGGTGTACACCTGTTAAGCCGATCGGGACCTGGCCTGAAGCCGCGCGGGTAACTGAAGGGCTATGCCATGTAACTGATAACTGATTGGGTCACTAATTATGTGATAAATCATTGATTAAACTTATTCATTGATGTACTTATCAAAACATTATAATTTTGATAAATACATGCTGATTTCTAAAGATACAGGCAATAAATGTACCTGAAATTTTTAAATGTAAGCTCACTGAATAATATTATGCACAAAAATAGAAGGAATGATAGATTAGGCCCTGATTCTGTACAATATTATCTTGTAGGAACATACGGTTAGCAAAAATATTTATTTCATAACTAAAAATTTAGTAAAAGAAAAGTAAAAGCATAACATGACGTAGAAAGAATAGCTCATAACTTAGTCATCTGACCTCTTATTGTGACTCAAAACCCCAATATAGAAAGATTATGAAGTCCCAAAAATCTTTCATTTAGAACGCCAAGCTTGATTCCCACAATGGAATTCCTAAAATGCGGCTAGAACACAAGCATATCAGTTTTAGTCTATTCCGCACAGTTTTGGTAAAACGACCATAAATTTTTCCACAGACCTTAGATTAAGGCGATTCAAGAGTTCTTTGAAAGCTAACACACTGAACTATCTAGCCACCCAAAAATCATAATTTTTGGTTGGGTCGTGTATTACCAGTTTATTGCCAAAGTCTGCCCTGTTTTCCTGAAATTTCCAGCCTCACTGTTTTGACTTTTCCCTCTCTTTTTTGCACATTCTCAATTTAAACCATTCCTTAAAAGCATATAAACAAGCTTTGGTTCCTCCCAACAACATACAAAATCACCACACTCAAATTCACTTCATAATCATATCCAAAAGAGATCATTTTTTAATCAAATACACACATAAACCAAGCTTAAAGCTAGATTAATCCAAACCATGCATTATTTGCCAAAGCCTTAATTTATGGCTAACTTGGACTCACTCCAACTCATTTGAATTTACCAAAAGCATCATCATCAACACCAATAGATTAGAAGATGACCAAATTAAGAATAAAATAATCAAAATCCAACACTTTAACACCAAGCTTGCATGATTAACATCAACCTTAACCCTAGCATGATCCAACCTCAACTCCACCATAATCAACATCAAAATAACTCTTATTTCTTATCAAAACATCATGATCAACACTCAAAAACATCAAAACAAGAATCAAAACTAAGATAAAAATTAAATCCAACTAGATCAAGCTCAAGATTATTCACTTTGCTTGAAGATAAGTAAAGATAGAGGTGATGTTTAGTGGTTTTGATGATGGAGGATGGTGGCTAGTGGTACTATGATGTCAGGGGGGTTCGAAGGCCACGGGGGCTGGCCGGAAACTAGTTGGAAACCATCACAAACAGTGGTTGGAGCTGCTGGATGTTTAGAGAGGGAGAGGAGAGAGAAAATGGAGTTTGTGAGTTAAGTTGTATTTGTTTGACTTATCTAATGGTTTTGCTAAGTTTTTAACTAGAAAATTAGCCTTTTTGTGCTAACTATGGTTAGGTTTAACTATGGTAATTAGTTAGATTAATAAACAAACTTGTTGGCTTTAGATTGGCCGAAATAAGTTAGGTTCGGGAATGAAACGCATCGTAACGATAACGTTTTTACGAAACTAAAAATTCAAGCTTTATAATGTCACGAAAAACAAAATAAATTACTTAGATTAAACTTGTTAGGGTCTACTATCAATTCTTCCAAAGTTTTGGTTAATCAAATAAACAAACAATTAAAATCTGAATTGCCAAGTGAGGGTCCAAATAAAAATTTCCCACTGAGATGAATAAATGAAATAAATGAATATGAAAGATGAAAAAGAAAAAAAATTATAAACATGAGGTAATTAAATAAATAAACATAATTAAATAATTTTAGGGTCGGGCTATTACATGCACTGCAGTCCCTAGCCAGATAAAAAAAACCCCTTTCAGACTTCGCACTCTTAGTCTCTCTTACAATTCATATTCTCTCTTTATCTCTCGCTCTCCCTCCCTCTCTCCACTCTCGTTCGATCCGCAAGAGGAAAACCTAGTGAATTAGTGCTAAATATGCAATTTTGTGATTCTGATTAAGCAAAATAAGGCGATTCATGAAATCTTACTGATGTAATTTTGATTTTGATCAAGTCACCAAGGCTCAATCTTGTGAAAGAGAAGTAGGCAACAGTAGTTAGCACGCAAGATTCGAGATTTTGAGATTGGTCTCTGACTGTCTTCCTCTTTGCCATGCTGGGTTCGGGTTTTCGAGTATCAAACTACCTTTCTCGAGCTTCTTATCTATTGGTTAGGTATGTTCATCCATCACCTAACCCCCCTTTTTATGATATATTGCCAGTCAATGACATTTGTAGTAGTTGGACGCTTGGCTTTGGTGAATTGTGAGCTAAATTTATTAGCATGAATGTTTTGTGTTGTGTTTGATTAGGAATGGCTTTTGGTTCTAACTCTAAGAAGGGGAAAAACAAAGGTAAAACTTCTATAGACCAAAGGTCAGACCCTGGTTGAGACCCTAGTGATGAGATAGACAATAATCCAAAGAAAGTTAGGTGTCATCATGGCCGGGTTGTTCAATTTGGGAGTCTATTTAGATTAAAACATCAACTTGCTAGCAGCCATAATAATGTTGAACCACGTTTACAGGTTCCTGATGATGTCAAAAAGAAATTCCCTAGCATCTTGAAAATTAACACAAAGGAATCCCAAAAGAAAAGAAGGAAAATGTATGATATAAGGGATGACTTGAATGAAGAAATTGAGAGTGTACAAAGGGGGGGGGGGAAGGAAAGGCAAGGGTGTTATGGATGCTTATGTAAGATATGGTAAACACATGATAATTGATCATATGTATAAGAGGGGTGAAAGAGATGATGTTTGCTAGCATATTCCAAGTTTTTTTTTTTATAACAGTGCAATTCTATTTAATGTTGTCAATAACCTTGAGTTTGCAATCATGGTGGGTAGAAAGGGAAGGTATGAGCTTGGATTGAAACCTCCTTTATAACATCAGCTTAAGGTTACTTTTTTTAAAAAAAAAAAAAGAAGTGCTAAGTACCTTAGAATTGCTTGAGGAGTATAAAATGGAAAGAAAGAAAACAGGCTGTATAATAATGTCTGATGGTTGATCAGATCGAAAGAAGCATTCATATGCAATTTCATGGTCAACAGTCCATGGGGAACCATTTTTCTATCATCAGTAGATACATCAGATATTCCTAAAACTACTGATAAGGTGTTGATATGTCAAATCTATTGTGGAAAAGGTTGGCGAAGAGCATGTTGTACAAGTTATGACTGATAATGCTGCTAATTCTAAAGTTGCTGGAGAAAAGTTAATGCAAAAGAGGACAAAGTTGTTTTGAACTCCATTGTGCTGCCTATTGCATCGACCTAATGGTAGAAGATTTAGACAAGAAGAGTAAGGTTTCTGGTGATACTATTGCAAATACAAAATGGATAACTACTTGCATTTATTCAAGGACCTTAGTTCTTACTTAGGCAAGGGAATCCACAAAAGGTGAAGAACTTACAAGGCCTGCAGCTACTCATAGAGTAAGAGAGCCCTTTTCTATCATTGTTCACATCTGCTAAGTGGAGAAACTATTATTTGGGAAAGAGAATGATGAAAAAAGTATTGCAAGGATAGTGTTAGAAACTTGTGGCTTTTGGCCAAATGTTGTTACATTTTTAGGGAGCACTTCCTCTTGTGAAAGTTTTTCAAATGGTAGATTCAGATGTAAATCCACCCATGGGGTTTATTTATGAAGCTATAAACAGAGTGAAGGATCAAATAAAAGAGAATTTCAACAATTTCCAAAGGTAGTAAGTTTTCTCCAACCTTCTTTTTAATTTTAGTTTGTATTTTCTTTATATATATATATATATATATATATATATATATATATATATATTATGCTTCCCAATTTCTTTCTTTATTTATTTATTTTGATTGCACTCTTTGTTTATTTACGTGCTTTATATATACTTGCTAATTTCTTTGAATATTTATGTGCAAATAAAATTACTATAAGCCCGTGTAGAAGATCATTGATGAGAGACGGAAAGCTCAATTACATGGGCCATTACATGTTGCAACGTATTATTTGAGTCCTCAATTCCAATATAGTCCAAATTTCAAAGCTAATGTAGATATTAAAATTGGGCCATATAATTGTCTTCATCGCATGGTTTCTGACCACAATGAAAGAGTGAAAATTGATTTATAGGTGGATGCTTTAAAGAATGCAAATGTTCTTTTTGGTATGCCAATAGCAATAGTAACAAAGTGTAAGAAAAGTCCCAGTAACTAAATTATATATATATATATATATATATATATATATATATATATATATATATTAGCATTGGAATTTAAAATTTAAGGTCGGTAACTATTCTAATTAGTAATATCCATTTTGACTTATAGCTTATTGATGGGATTTATATGGAGATGAATGTCCTTCGTGGAAGAGGTTTGCTATAAGAATTTTAAGCCTAGCTTGTAGCTAATTTGGATGTGATCGTGATTGGAGTGCTTTTGAAATGGTAAAACAATAGTCGTTCTTATTTTCATTAATTTTACAAATGTCCTTGGTTGTATGTAACGTGCTCTTACACTAATATTTTTTCCCACATAGGTGCATTTTAAACGTAGAAATAGACTTCACCAGCAAAAGATGAATGATCTTGTTTTTGCTATGTACAATTTAAAATTGAGGCAAAGAAATGCAAAGGGATCAAGTTCCATTCAACCCCCTATTTGCTTCGATGACTTACCATTTGATGACAAGTGGATCGTCGATCAAGAACCACTGACTCTTTCAACAACTTCAAATTGGTCAAGCATGCTTGATAGTGAAACTTGTAAGATAGCTAGAGATGCCTTAGATGATGAATATTATGGTAGAGCGAATGTTGATACTGTAAGAAATGCATGTGAGTGATCTATTACTTTCTTACTTTTAATTATATTCTTAGATTATGATGTCTTAAGATGTCAACTAGGCACCACTTGTCTTTAATTCTTAGTGAATTTTTTTTCTTTTTGGTTAAGGTGCGAAGATGCATATGAATTGAGTGATGATGATGATGAAGTTCAAGAGATCAATGTTTCAAATCCAAGCTCAACAGTTGGGGCATCAAATGATGTGGATGCTTCAATATTGGATTATGATGTCACTGTGTCCACTGATGATGTCAATGGTGAAGATAAAGATAATGACGAAGAAGATGATGATGGGGATGATGATACAATGGAAAAGAACACCACAATTGGCATCGATAACCTTGATGATGGCAATTATGACTTTAATATGACAATCTTGGCGTTATGGCATAGAATTTTAGAATTGTGATGTTTTTTTACATTATGTTATGTTTAAGCAAGGTGTAAAACATGTGCTCGCTTAGGTTTGGGACACTGAAAATGAGACTTTGTTATGTAATTTGGTAAATGTAATAGCATGTACCAACTTTGTTATATGGTTTAGCCCATTGAAACATATGCTCGCTTAGTTTTCTTTTCATTATGTTTTGCTTATGTAAGGTGTTAGCCATCATGTTGCTTGATGAGTGGCCTTTTATTAATGAATCTCCTAGGTTTTTGTTGATTTGCAGTGCTTTTAAGGTGACAATGAAGTCACAGGTGATGTTAAAATTGCGATCCAGATCAGTGGATCGTACAATTTTACGATCTAATTTTGGCAAAACAATCCAACTTGTATTAGGATCGTTGCCTAGCTAGAATCATATTGGAATCAGGTCAGGATCATGTAGAATTGGTGGTTCATACGATTTGAGCCGATTGTAATGATCCAAATCTGAGGCTAAAAAAGGGTTGCTTTCGCGTGTTCGGATGGGGTTTTGATTTGGGCCCATTTCAGCAGTTGGGAAGGCTTGTACACGGAGGTTGGAGAAAACTTACTGGCTTTGGACATTGTTGACGACACAGAGCTTCTCTAGCTTCCCCTTGATCAAATGACCCAGCTCAAATTACGATCGTTGCCCAGCCAAAAATCATTTTAGAATTGGATTAGGATCGTGTAGAATCGGTGGTTCGTATGATTCTAGCAAATTCTAACGATCCACCTCTGAGGCTAAAAAATGGGATGCTTTTGTGTGTTTGGGTGGGTTTTTGATTTGGGCCTAGTTCCAGCACTTGGGAAGGCTTGTACACGTATACAACAGATAGAAAAAAATAGGAAAACATTTTAGCTAGATTTTTACTGTTGAACCTGCCCAGATCAAAAAAATGCTTTCAGACTTCACTCTCTTGGTGTCTCTTGCAGTTCTCACTCTCACTCTCCCTCTATCTCTCACTCTCCCACTCTCTCCTCCCTCTCACTCGATCTGTGAAGGAAAAGCAAGCAAATTAGTGCTAACTCTGCAAATTTGTGATTCTTATTAAATGAAATAAGGTTGATCCATAAAATCTTATTGCTTCAATTTTGATTCTGATTAAATCACCAAGGCTCAATCTTGTGAAAGAGTAGCAAGTAGTTGTTGTTAGCAAGCAAGATTCAAGAGTTTGAGGTTGGTCTCTGACTCTCTTCCTCTCTGGGCCGTTAGGTTCAAGTTTTCAAGCTTCAAACGGGTTCTATCGAGCCTCTGATCTATTTGTTAGGTATGTTCATCCATCACCTATACCCTTTTCTAAGGATTTGTTGCTAGTCAATGACATTTGCAGTAGTTGGTTACTTAGTTTTAGTGAATTGTGAGCCGAATTTGTCAGCGTAAATGCTTTGTCTTGTGTTTGATCAGGACATGACTTCTAGTTCTTCTAATTCTAAGGAGGGGAAAAACAAATGTAAAACTTATTTAGGCCAAATGTTAGACTTGCTATTGGGAGCATGGTGTTGAGATAGAAAATAATCTAAAAAAAGTTAGGTGTCGTCATTGTGGGCATGTTCAATTTGGGGGTATTTTTA
>JACYFF010010365.1:10865007-10888567 GCA_017589665.1 Selenicereus undatus | reverse complement strand
TTGTTGTTGTTGTTGTTGTTGTTGTTGTTGTTGTTGTTGTTGTTGTTATTATTATTATTATTATTATTATTATTATTTGTTTTTTATTTTTTTTTATAACCTTGCAAAAATTTAATTTTGAGTTACGTAAAATCGTTATCGTTACGAAACATTTTATTCTCGAATCCAATTTTTTTGGTCCAATTTAAAGCCCAACAAGTTTGCTTATTAACCTAACTAATTACCATAATTAATCTTAACTATGGTTAGTCAAATAGTCATTTTCTAGTTAAAAACTCAGCCAAAGAGTTAGATTAGTCACAAATCACAATTCAATCTGAAACTTCATCTTCTCTCTCCTCTTTCTCTTTCTCTTTCCTCCCCATGGCAGCCACAACCATCACTGTTCTAACTAATTTTCGACCACTTTTTCCGCCAGCTCCGGCCATCTCTGACCCCTCCCTACATCCCAATACCTCAAGCTACCATCTTGCATCATCAAAACCACTAAACCTCATCTCCATCTCTACTTGTTTTCAATCAAAGTGAGTAACCTTAAAACTTGATCTTATTGGTTTTGATTTAATTTTAGTTTTGATTCTTGTTTTGATGTTTGTGATTATTGATCATGATGTTTGGGTAAGAAATAAGAGTTATTTTAGTGTTGATCATGGTGAAGTTGAGCTTGAATCATGTTAGGGTTTAAGGATGATCATGTTCATGCAAGCTTAAGTTAAAATTATGGATTGATTTGTATTTGATTTTATAATATTTAATTTTATTGATGATTATAATGATGTTTTTGGTGATTTGGAATGATTTCAAGTGAGGATTTATGTGAAAAAGGAAGAGAAAACTAAAACAGTAAAGGCTGAAAATTTCAGAAAAATAGGGCAGATTCAGGAATAAACTAGTATTGGCGGACCATGGGAAAATTATGAGTTTTGGTCGGTAGATAGTTCAGCATGTAAGATTTCAAATGGCTCTTAAATCGCCTTAATCCGAGGTCTGTGGAAAAAGTTATGATCGTTTTACCAAAACTGTGCAGAATGGACCAAAAACTAAAACACTTGTGTTTTAGCCCCATTTTGGGAATCCTATTGTGAGAATCATATTTTGTGTTACAAATGAAAGTTTTTTTGAGACTTCTTAATCTTTTCATATTGGGGTTTTAGGTCTCCATTTGAGGTCAAGGATAAAAGTTATAAATTTTTGAAGTAAACTGACCTACTTTGGTGCAAATTGGGCTGTTATTGTAATTTTTGTACAGCGTACACTTGGAGGAAAATTCAAAAAATTATACTATATATTTTCTGTGTTATTTTTGAATTTCCTATAAGATTTCATGAATTTTGGTTTAGTATTTTGAGTTTGGTGGTTTTTGGAAGCATTATGAGTAATTGTGTAAAGAGCAATAATAAAGATTGAGTGAGATTGATCATGCACTCATTTTGTGTATTTTTGGCCAAGTAAGGTCATTTAAGGGGGAAATGAATATTCATAGAACTTTTAGTTTGATTAATGAGAAAGAATAAGACAAATATACAATTTGGGAGCTTATTTATGAGCTTTGAATCAGTTATGGATTTATACCAAGAGTAGTGAGCTTAATAGCTTATATTGAGTTCAATGATTCATTTGGGGTAGAATTCTATATCTAATGAATTTATGAATGAAATATGATAAGTGAGGAGAGTTATGACTCAGAAACCATATTTATCAGACCAAGTTATTGCAGTCTGTGCTATTTTGAACAAAGATATATCTCTTTTGGTCTTAAACCTTTATTACTTACTCAATTTAGAATGTATCAAATGTATTTATCAAGCCAATCTAGTGTACTTGTTGTTATCTTGAACCCAGCTATACATCAACGAGCTTTAAATTCGTATCAGCAATCTATCTCAGAAAAGGCCACAACCACTCCCTCATTTGTCACTATCAAGGCTTTTTCCTTTGTAATCTCATTTATCTCATTGTTGTCTATTTTACTTTTATTTACTTTATATCAAATTTAATTACTTTCACCAATTTAGTTTTGAAGTTATATTGAAATACCCAAGTTATGTATACCATTTAATTACTTAATTTTTTTTACACATACTTTTACTTACTCAATTATGTGAGTAAAGATTATTTACTGACTGCATCTATTCACAATGACATTGATGAAACAGAGTCGAGGCCTAGTTATCGTTCCCTGTTATACATAAGTGTTATCAAGTCAGAACATATTTTTCAAGTCAGATGACATTTATGAAACAGCTGACTTTTATCAAGTCAGATGACATTTTTAAATATTCAAGATACGTCCACTGCCTCTATCTTCAGAAAGCATAACATGTTTATCAAGTTACAACTCTTAATGAGTTTATCAATGAATCAGTTTATACAGTGATTTATCATTTAACTTGTGACCCTATCAGTTATCATCTATAGGGCGTCAGCTGATCATTTACCCGCGCGGTTTCAGGCCAACTCTTGATCGGATTGGCAGGTGTACACCTATGTATAGATCATATCATTGTAAGGGGTTCACATTCAGATAATAATGAGCAATTCGATTTCATATTACTTTCATTTTCATTGTTATTGCCAACTAAATGAATTGCAAAGACGAGTACCCATCAACAGTATTTCTATGCTCATTTTACAATACAGGAATGCATGTACTGAGTTTTTGCTCACATTTTCGAATTGTTTTTATGTTTTCTATTTTAGGCGATGAAGCATCACATGTTTCTCCTTTTAGCAAGCCCTTTTGGAAGTCATCAGATGCTCATAGTGGATTCAGCATAGCATGAATGTTGGGATCGACCTCAGGGTCAAGTTGGGTCTATATTCAATATACTTGTGTAGTGTGGAGTACGAGTTAGCACATGGTACGATTAAGTCAATGGTATTGAAGTTGAACTATTATGGACTTTGGTCTTGAAGTGTTTCAGTTTAATAGATTTTGTGATTGTGAACATGAGTTGCAAGATTAAATGGTTTCAGTGAGCCTTGTCCTTATCAGGACGGCGGTAACGCCTTCTATTATTAAGTCTTCCACTGCAGTTTTCCGTAAATCATGTCATTAGAATTTTGAGGGTGTTGTAGTTCTTACTTGGATGAGGGAATGTACAAAAGGTAAAGAACTTATAAGGCCTGCAGCTACTTGTTTTGCTACCTTATTCTTGACATTAAGATGCCTTAATGAGCAAAAGAGCCCTTTGCTATCATTGTTCTCATATGCTAAGCCCGCGAAACAGTAAGTTTGAGAAAGCAAAGGATGGAAAAAGTATTGCAAGGATAGTGCTAGACACTCGTGGCTTTTGTTCAAATGTTGTTGCATGTTTAAGCAGAGTACTTCCTCTTCTCAAAGTTCTTCGAATGGTAGATTGAGATGCAAATCACCCATGGGGTTTATGTATGAAGCTATGAATAAAGCAAAAGAACAAATAAAAGAGAACTTCAACAATGTCCAAAGGCAGTGAGTTTACTCCAACCTTTTCTTTAATTTTAGTTTGCACTTTCTTTATATATATTATGCTTAGTAACTTCTTTATTTATTTATTTTGATTGTACTCTCTGTTTATTGACGTTCTTTATATGTACTTGCTAATTTATTTCAATATTTATATTCAAATAAAATAGTTATGAGCATGTGTGGAAGATCATTGATGAAAGACAGAAAGCTCAATTACATAGGCCACTACATGCTGCATCATATTATTTGAATCCTCAGTTTCAATACAACCCAAACTTCAAAGCTGATGCATGCATTAAAATTGGGCTATATAATTGTCTTCATCACTTGGTGCCTAATCCCAATGGAAAAGTGAAAATTGATCAACAAATGGACGCCTTTCAGAATGCAAAGGGTCTTTTTGGCATACCAATAACAATAGCAATAAGGTGCAAGAAAACTCCATGTAACTAAATTAAATTTATTAGCATTGCAAATTTAAAATTTAAGGTTGGTAACTATTCTAGTTTGTAACCCATTGTGACTTATAGCTGATTGGTGGGATTCATATGGAGATTAATGTCCTTAATTGAAGAGGTTTGCTGCAAGAATTTAAAGCATAACTTGTAGCACATTTGTGTGTGAATGTAATTGGAGTCCTTTTGAAATGGTAAAACAATTATCATTCTTGTCTTCATTAGTTTTCCAAATGTCCTTGGTTGTATGTAATGTGCTCGTAAACTTATATTTTTCCTCTAATAGGTGCATTCAAAATGTAGAAATAGACTTCATCAACGAAAGTTGATCAGTGTTATTTTTGTTATGTACAATTTAAAATTGAGGCAAAGAAATGCAAAGGGATCAAGTTCCATTCAACCTCCTATTTGCTTATATGATTCACCATATGATGACGAATGGATCACCGAGCAAGAACCACCAACTCTTCTAATAACTTCAAATTGATTGCGTGTGCATGTTTGGATAGCTTGTAAGGAAGCCAAAGAAGCGTCAGATGATAAAAATTCGAGTAGAGTAAATGTTGCTATTGTAAGAAATGCAAGTGACTCATCTTTTGCTTTGCTTACTTTGATTTATAACCTTCGATTATGATGTCTTAAGATGTCAACTAGACACCATCTACCTTAGGTTTAAGTAATGTGTAATTGCTATAATCTAATAAGGTGAGTGAGACTCTATTATATGAGGTGAGTGATGACGATAATGTGGAAGATGCATATGAGGTGAGTGATGATGATGATGCTCAAGGGGTCAAGCTCAACATTTGGGGCATCAAATTATGTGGATGCTACGATGTTAGATGATGATGCCATTGTGTCTACTGGTGGTGTTGATGGTGAAGATGAAAATGAAGATGAAGATGATGGGAATAATCATTTAATGGAAATGAACACCACAACCAGCACCGATGACCTCAGTGATACCAATCATGGCTATAACTCTAGTGATCTCAGTGTTATGGCATAGAAATTTAGAATCTTGATGGTCTTTACATCATATTATGTTTAAGTAATGTGTAAAACATATGCTCTCTTATCTTTGGGACACCATGAAAATATATTTAAAATTATTTAAAATTAAAGAATGAGAAAGTTTATAGGAAAATTTTTAGAAAAATTTATACGAAACAGAAAAACATGAAAAATTAAAAAACTTAAATATGATTAAAATTATTGTAACCAAAAAAATTTAAAAGTATAGCATACAATTTCTTTTTAGTTTTTCACAAATTTGAATTTTTTAAATTATATTTTTATATTTTATTTAATTTTTCTAAATTAGTATTTTCTTATTTCTCACTATCAATTTCTATAGTCATAACAATTTTTTTCATTACATGAGTAAGTGTCATGTGTAGATATCAAAGAACTTTGTGGTAAGATTTTCATGCTTCCTTTTTATTAAAATTTTCAGCTAGGATATGGATCCTGAATTATGTTTTCTATTTAGGTTTTTTTAATTTCCAAGCCCTCTATCCCCATTAAATGCAGTTAACAAACAAGTTTTAAATATAGACGTATATAATAGATGCAATTGCTCTAATTAGCTACGACTTAGGAATTGAACGTAAGACTACCCTCTTTATATTTTAATACTTAAGTCTTTTAATTACACATTTAAGATTTTTTTACCTGACAATTGTCTCAATTCTTTATGCAATTTTTTGCTTCTCTCACGTAAATCATATTTCATCTACTTATGTCACTTTATCTATGTTTATGTTTCAATGTAATTGAACATAAATGTATGAGAAATTTTAAATCTCTTGAATCTTTTAACTAAAAATATAAGTTTTGGAGTGATAAATCAAGCAATACTGCAAATGTTAACTTACAATTGTGTTGTATATATTTCATTAAATTAAATTATTTTGTAATACATCGTGTACTAATTTTAATTCTTATAAATAACGAATTTATTATTTTGGTTGCATTTTTCAATCTACATTAATATATTATTTTTATATTATATTTCATTTTTTTTACATATTGTAATAATAATGAGTCATTTAATCAAGCTACACGCATTACTTGCGATTTTGAACTGGTATTAATATAAGTAAGTACTCATGGAGTAACCATCATCCATTAAAATGTGCTAAGAATGTACTAGACACAAGTGTAAGTTGTCATTCTTAACTAATAATCACTTCAATCAACCACAAACACAACCCCCGTATCCAAAAGATCTAGCTATGACAATGTAACATACCCACTAAAACCGCTAAAGAATAAATCTTTACTATCAAAAGCAAGATCCAAGAAAGATTTAATCTAAGATACAGGAAGAAAAAAAAAAATCAATTAGCGAACAATAGAATCAAAACTTCCTAACCACTGTAGGGAACAACTAAATCTATGGCCTTGTACCGCAAAACCAAAGCATTTGGAAATATCTTGAGGCATATAGAGGGTCTTCTAATTTTGCTACTTTCACGCAAGCTTTTGCTGTTTTTATTACCCCAATATTATCACCCTCAAATGCCTTTAATGATCATTTCTTCGGGAAAAATAAATTTTCCTCCCTTTCTTCTTCTTTCCCAACCTTTTTGATTTCTTTTAATGATCGTTTCTCTAGGAAAAATTAGACTCCAATTGAGTCACCCATACAAAATTCCCTCCATTTAGAGTCTTCACCTCAGTATGCAATACAATTGCTTCCTTGAAATCCAAGGCTTACTGTTGATTAATAGTGCCAGGATCATGTGTTAAAACCCTACCACTGTTGGATCTTTCTTTAGCACAATAAAAAGTCTCTTGAACTTTGCATGGGATCATCACCACTAGAAAAATTGTTGATGTTAACTTCATCACCTAATGTTTTGATGGCCTTAGAGTCAAATGACTTATCAAGCTTTATAATGCTAACCTTAAAGGAACACTTAGAGATCTTCAATTGAAAACCTTTTTTCCTCCAGTGTTCACAGAAAATATGTTCATCAATCTGGGCAAGATGGAAAGTGTCAACAAGGATATTTGTGGAATCAAGCAACTTCAACTTATTGGTGTCATTGTCAAGATAAACAAAATCACCATAGCAACCATGTTGATATATTATTGACCGCCCATGCATCCATGAAGAGACATCTTGAGAACTCAATCCAAACTTTGCGAGAAAGGCAAATGTCACCTTGTTCCCACTTCTCAAGATTGTTAAACTAGATGTTCCTTTCAAAATCTAATTCATAGTTTTGAAATATTTATGTTAAACAATACAGTAATCCTTTTACTATGCAATGACAATTTGGTTGGATTTTGTCATAAAGTCCTTTGCAGGTTTTGGAAATAAAGTATTTCCCTTTTTTAAGATTATTGTTTGGCTCCAAAGGCTCAAGTTGTGTGCCGAGGGTATCTCCTTGGTTACGTTTGGATATTCCTCTAAATACTAGCTTGTTAAACCTAGTTGGTGTGGCGAAGCTTTAGGCCTTTTGGCAAATAATGAGAGTTCCACTCTCCATAGAATCTTTCACTGTTTTAGTTTGCATAGAGAGTTTCTTTATGAGAGTTCTAAGTGGTTGTAATCTACTCATCTAACTGATCTTGATATGGTTGAATATTTTCTCTCTTTGCTAGATCTCGTTTAGCATGGCTTTGTATATCATTTGCTGGATTTATTGGGGACGTTACTCCTATGGATCATTTTGTACATTCTCACCATTCTTAGGGAATTTTGTTGTTACCACCCATGGCTTTTCCTGATTTAGGTTTCCATGTTAAATTTATACTTTGTTGATCTTACAATTTATTTCTCAAATTTTTACAACCTAATTATATGTTTTGTTTTCATTGTAAATATTCACTTTATTAGGAATTATTATTCCTAACCAGCGGTATCAAAGTTGGTTTACTCCTAATAAGTGGTAACAGTGTTCTGTTCAAATCCTAGTTTTGTCAGTGTCAAGGCAAATTCCATCAAATTTGATTTGTCATATCCAGTTTTTTAGAGCTAGATTCAATTAGAACTTGTTTGTAATGTTGCTTGTTGATATTGAGAATTTTCTACACAAGATCAACTTTTGATATGCATTCGCTCATCGAGCAACTTTGATTATCCAATGGAATCTTTTGGGGGTGATGCACCTAGATAGGATTACGTCTAAAGTAGAGTTTATTTTGCCCTAAATTCCTTATCAATTTTGCAATGAATTATTTCCTTTTTGTGCAGATCGTTGCTTAGCTCCCAAGGTTCAAGTATATGGTCAGGGTTTCTCCTTCGTTGCCTCTGAGTTTTCTGAAAAATACTTGGTTGTTGAACCTAGATGGTGTCGCTTGGTGTCCCTCGGCACCCTATGAGATATTTGCTCTCAATTTAGGCTAACAATTTCTTTATAAGAGTTTTTAAATACTGCAATATATTCATGTAATTGATCTCATTGTGGTTGAGGTTTTTCTCTCTCTTTTGTTGGATCTCATTTAGCATGGCTTTGCAAATCTTTTCATGGATCGCATTAGGAATGTTTGCCCCTAGATCGTTCCTCTAATAATTATTTTTGGATTTTGTCGTTGTCGCTCCGATTTTTTTACTAATCTAGTTTTTCACACTTAATTTGTGCATTGTTGATCTTGGTATTTATTTCACAAATATCTATATCCTAATCATACAATTTGTTTTCGCTACAATATTCACTCTATTAGGAACTTTTATGCCTAACAAGTGATATTAGAGCTGGTTTATTCCTAACAACTTTTGTACACAATAAGGTGGTAGTTTCCTAACAACTTCAGTACACAAAATGGTTCTACAAAGTATGTTGTCTCCTAATTCACAAAGAATGGATTCAAGCTAACAAAAGAATCTAACTATTAATGCAGATTCATAGAAATTTATTCATTTCAAGTTTTGAACAACAAGGCAACTTTCCCACGTGAAATCTTTAAGTCAAACTTTTTATCATGGAAAATCATTGCATTCTTTTAGCCCACGAACTCCATATTGTTGCCAAAAAAAAAAGATTTATGCCCATAATTTTGTTGATGACATTCCTAAATTGCATCACCACCCAAAGCTTATAAAACTCCCTATTCTTACCTAAAATTGCTAATGGGGAGCCAATACTAGAGACTAAAACACAACACACTTGCCATGGATATAGACAAGGTAAGAGTAAATGATTAATGTCTTCTGTATGATTTTGACAAAAGCTACAACAACTCCCAGTGAGGTCCCAGTTTTACAGGGTCTGGGAAACATCAATATGTAGGCAGGCTTACCCCTACAGACATCTATGTCATAGAGAGGCTAATTCTAAGAGACTCACATTAAAAAAGTTTTGGAAAACATTTTAGAAGTTGAAGCTTTTGATGGAGAAAAGATAATGTATAAATGAGGTTACTTAAAAACAACTTGAAACATAAAACAGCATGGGAGAGGTAAGTATTATACCTTAAACAACCGAAGGAGTGATAATAATAATAATAACTCTATTAAGATGATGGTACTACTAGCATGCAAAAATATGGCACACACAAGATAGAATAATAGCCGGTACAACATAGCAAAATATCCTATCATTTAGAAGCCAAAGCAATGCCAAGAAGCTAGTTATGTATGCTTTGCAATCTTAATGCTAAAGATCCACAGACTCCTATCATGAGTCATGTCATCCGTTGGGTATAAAAATTTCAAATCATGTTTAATCACCTCGTTCTAGCTTTTATTTGGTCATGCTCTACCTCCTCTGCGTTTTAGAAAGTTAATCATTTCACTTCTTCTCATAGGTGCATGCACACTCCTCTTCATGTAACCAAACCATTTAAGTCTAGTATCTCTCATGTTATCTTCTGTGGATGCCAATTTTATTTATTTCTAATAATTTCATTCCTAATTCTTTTAAATCTTATATGACCGTACATCTATCGAGTCATCCTCAACTCTGCTTCTATCAAGTTTTGGACCTAGGTACTTTTAATAGACCAACACTCAGAGCCATATATGATATTAGGCCTGCATTGATGCTTTCCTACAAAAAGATCTTTTGTATTTAATTTTCCAAGCAATGCTAACCATGTCAAAATTTGACTCTTGAAGTCAAAAGGAGAGTGAAAACAGAACCTTATTTTTTAGGATAAAGAAGCATTCCATTACCTGCATCCATCCAATTAGCTTTGGACAAACCATTTAACCACTTTACCGCTAGTTCTCAATCATCATTGCCCCTAACCTCACATCAATTACAAACTTCAGGATTCTTGGTGTCAACCCTGGCTACAATTCTGTAGAAACTCATTTTATATTTCCAACCTTTTTAAGTGGGCACTCACCTATTATGCAAGACAGGGAACTCCTCTACATTTCCCTAGACAATTGGAGCTTCTATCATGGTAAACATTATTCAACATGGAGATATTTGCATATTGAGATAAAGGCTACTGTAGGCAGTACCAGCAAAAGCATCTTCATCTAGCATACCCTTACACAACTAGGGTTTCTATAACAATAAACAAAAATTGGGGGCTTCTTCAAAACAGGAACACTTTAATGAAAAATTAAAGGTTACTCCTCCATTAAAAGAATATTCCCTATTGATAAGTGCCTATCATATATATCATTTTAGGGTCATTTTGCTACATTTTTAGGAGAATTATGTGCTTTAAGTTACCATTTATACTCCTATTCTCGATTTATGGTTGGGTCTGGTCGTTCGCTGATGTTTACAGGAAGTTGGACCATTTTGACCCAATAGTTGACCCTCATTTGAGTGTATTTTGACCCCCCATGAATAGCCATGAGGTGTTATGCCCGTAGAGTAAGAGAAGAGTAGAAATTTAGATCCAGCCAAGACCGCGGTCCAACCATGGTGCCCACCACAGACCGTGGTGAGCTGTGTAACTGTGGCCTCTTCGTTTTCTCTTCAGCAGTGTGGCTGAGAATCCTTAAGTTCTTCTTTATAAACTTGTCCCTCAGTAACAGAACAAGGAGAGCATAGCATAGATTAGTTCCTTTTCTTCCCAAATTTTACTCTTTTTAAACAGGATTTTTGGTTTGCTTTTTGTGCAAGTGAGAAATCTTGAGTGTGGAGTTCGGTTTCATTGGCGATTTGAAGACTTTGTTGAAGGTTGTCTTTGTTAAGCCATTCCCTCTCAGATTTCACTTATTCAATTGGTTAGTTGTTTAATTTTTAATCATGAGTGAGTAGTTTATCTTGTTTAGGGATTTATTAGTTTATGGAAGTGTAGTTGGATCATGTTTTAATCAATAAAATTGTGCTTTTGTTTCATGATTGGTTTGATTTTGTTTTATCAAGTGATTATCATGTTGTGAGTGAATTTTGGCCAAATTTTGCTTGCACCCTTGAAACAATTGAGTAAAGAACCGAAAGGGGAAATTCAATTGTTAGACTGCTTGACAAGACCCAATATAGCGATGACTCGAAAGAGAGATTTGCATGTTGAGATGACTAGAGAGAAACCAAAAATATTGAACTTAGATTAAGATAAATTAGTTTGAAAGAATGACTTTTGCTTAGTTTAGGCAATTTGGTTGATTTTGAAAGAATAAACTAAATTGTGGATAAATTGCAATTCCATAAAATTATCCGATTAGAGAAAATCGCATGTTAATCATTTTGTTCCAATCACCTTTCTTAACTACATAAATCCCTAGGCATTTCTTTTTAATTGAATTTAGAATTAGTTAATTATAAGTTGTTAAATCAAAACCCCAATTAAGTTATTGCTTAACACTTTCTGATACATAGGACTCGATGGATTACTTTGGTCCTTGAGAACGATATTTTATCTATAATACAACACCCGTGCGCTTACGGCAATGGTCAAGTTTTTGGCGCCATTGTTGGGGTCCAATTTGTTAACTATCGAGTTAGTCTTACGAAAGTGACTAAGTATTTTATTGAACATTGCTTTCTGCTAAAGTTGAGGCTATGACGCAAAGGTTAGACCGTATAAATGTTAATATTGTGAATTTTAGTGCCCCTCCTGATGTGAAATTTGTGGTTCTATTGAACATGAGACTTTGAATTGTTAAGTTGGGAGTCTTTTTTCTAGGACTCTAGTGAAGTCAACCATGTCCAAAATTTCAACCCGAGACCAGCCAATGACCCTTACTCTAGTACCTACAATCCAAGTTGAAATAATCATCTGAATTTCTCATATAGGTCTAATCTCAGCCCTCTGAATATGCCCCCAATGAATGCTATACCACCCCGCGGTTTTCAAAGACCTCCTTTCCCTTCACAAGTGCCCCAAAAGTCCAATTTAGAAGCTATGATGGAAAGTATGCTGATGGCATAACAAAGTAGGATAAGGATATTAAGCAATTAGCATCTAAGGTTAATGTGCTTACAACTCACAACAAGATATTGGAAGCCCAAATTGCCCAACAAACTAGTTTTTCATCTACTCCCCCGAATAGACTTCCTAGTAAGCCCAAACCTAACCTTCGTGAGCATTGTAATTGTGTTGCCATGAAGAAAGAAGTAGAGGACTTTACTGACCCCGAGAACACACTAGTTGAAGAGGGTAGAGAAATAATCATAGTTGAGAGTAAGGAAAGGAATGATGGTGGCAAGGCCGCCACATTTATAGAGAATGAAAGTGTAGAGATCCCCACCGTTTTTTCACCTAAGCTTTCTATCTCAGGTAGCTTCTCATTCTCTTGTATTATGGGAAAGGTGGAAATTAAGAGAGCCTTGTGTGATCTAGGTGCAATCATCAGTTTAATGCCTTACTCTTTCTTTCATAAGCTACACTTAGGGCCATTACAACCTGCACTCTTTTCATTACAGTTAGCAAACAGTTCTAAAACACAACCCATAGGTAAACTGGAAGATGTGCCAGTCAATACAAGAGATATTTGGGTATTGGAAGACTTTATCAAAGTTGGTATGACTGGGACCAATGATGCCCAAATTATTCTAGATCGACCCTTATTGGCCACCGCAGGTTGCCATATTGATGTAAGAAAGGCGCGTATAACTTTTGAAGTGCAAGGGTGTTATGCCATGTTTTGTCATATGGAGGAGAAAGTGATATCTCTTAATACTTCTCTATTAGATGAATTACCCCCTTCCCCAGAGTTTGACATGGAGGATATCTTGAATTGTGAAGATCCTCCTGACTTTGACTAGATTTTTACTAAGGACCCCCATCAAAGGCATGTTAAGGTGGAGTTTGCCACTCCTATGTCGCCTAACATGCCCAAGGTTGAGGCCCATGCTTCTAACGAATCTGTTATGAGCAATTATTGTAGGTTTGCTCAAGTTGCTCTCTCTTTGCCCCCTATGGAAGGATTTGATGTAGATTTTGATTTAGGGGTTAACAAGGTGATAGTAGCTAGTCTGATGGGCGACGTAAGCGGTTTGTCCTATATGCTAATAGTGCGTTATGGCATAAATTAATGATGACGAAGGACCTTCAACCAGAGCTTTCGAGATGGTACCTTCGATTGAAGAAATTTGATTTTATGGTCCTTTATAAAGCTAATGTCCATACATTTATAGATCCGGGCCAAGCATAGAAGAAGGATCAAGCTATTGATCTTAAAAGAGCGCTTCTTGGGAGGCAACCCAAGCCCTTTTATTTTCTTAGCTTTGACTTTCATTATTCTTTGCATTATTTCATAAAAAAATAAAATAAATGAAAAAAATATAAGAGAAAAAAGAGAGAGAGAGAGAGAGACCAAAAAAAAAGAGAGAAAAGGATAAGAATCAAATAAAGAGTAAAAAAAGGAAAGGAAAGAAAAAATATATAAAATAAAAATGTATGGCACCGCGGCCTACGGGTTGTGGTGTGCCAAACCAAAAAATGAAAAAAATACTGGCATCAGTAAACACCACGGTCGGCCTGTGGCCACTACCACGGACTGTGGTGAACTACTACGGGCCGCGGTCAAGGGTTTTGGCCACAATGACCCTCCATTTTCCCCAAACTTCATCTTCTTCTATGACTCCTTCTTTCTCTACCTCTTTCTTTCTCTCTCTAACCCACCATTACTAATCCTTCAATCCTCCGTCATTTCTTCACATTTTTACTCCATTTTCACCCAAAATCCTTCCTCTTCACTTAATCCTTCTCTTTCTTCCACAAATTTCATTTCTTTCTTCTTCTTATTCTTCTTCAAACTCATCTTACCTTCACCCATCCACCATAATCATCTTCCTCTCTCTCTAAATCTTCCTATTTTTACTTAACCTCTTCATTTTTTATTCCTTAAATTTTATTATTTAGCTTTTAGTTTTAATTTTTGTTCCATTTTGCATCAATGACATAAAAAACAGACAAAGGAGTGGCAAGGAGGTTGGAACATCAAGTCAAGCTTCATCCCAGCCTCAACAGACCTCTCGAACTTTTACCAATGCGCGAGCTCAAGGTAACATTCCTCACCCTCTTGGTTTAAGTAACCTCGATCATGTTGCTAGATATAACTGTTTGAATGAACGCATGATTATGTATAATAAGGAATTGTTAGCACGTTCAGGATTGTTAGAAGATATTAGGTGGTTGTTTACACATGGTGGTATGGGACACTTCATAGAAATAAAATAGCATACATATTAGGACCTGACCCTAGAGTTCTTAAGTACACTTCATGTTGAGGTCACTAGAGGGCCTCAATTTCAAGCCAGATACATTTCATTTTATTTGCAAGGACAATTATATGAGTTGAACTTAGTTACCTTTAACAGTATATTCAGTTTTCCACTTAATATGGATTTATCGAATCAACAAGTTCCCCGCGAATTCAACCCAAATGCATTTTTGGGCTAGCTTTCGGGGAGTGTTAGGTACAACACTAGTTCATCCAAGTGAACATATATGAGGAACCCTTCCATTCAAGTAACTCAACGTATCCTAACTTGTTGTTTCGTTGCTCGGGATGATAGTTTGAATGTCCCGAGATTATCTGAGTTGTACTTCTTATCCTGTATACTTGACAGTGTTCAGCTTGGCCATGGGTCGTTTTTAGCCAGGCAATTGTATAGTGATGTTGTTAGCACTAAGGGTATGATAGTTATAGGTGGTATTGTGACTACTATTATTAGATTTTTGGGTATTGAGCCCAACCCTGATGATAGAGTCTCTGGGTTCGAGCAGCTTGATCAAGCTGCCTTTAAGATCATGAACTTTTGTAAAGTAGAGGTTGGGCATTTGTGCTGGATTTACCCTGGGGATCGGCTTTTGCCACTTCCCAATGTTAATTGAACTACCTTACTTCACAGGGCTAACCTTTATTGGGTACCTGGTGATACCAAAGTTGTTCAACCCGTAAACCGTCCTCCACCGCCTCATTCTAGTCAAGCCGGACTTAGCTCTTCCTCCCAACTACCCCCTACTGACTATGCAGACCTGCAAGCCACCCTTAGGTCCATTCAGAAAGAGCAAGTGTCCTTTCGAGCTTATGTTGCTTCTAAGAATGCCACTCTTCATGATTTTGTCCAAGAGCGCCACAACGAGCTCCATAGGATGCTTGCTACTCCAACTCAATATTTCCAGGACTATAGGGCTTGTTTAGAGACCTGGCGAGATTGACATATCTCTTATGGCCATCCATCCTATCATCGTCGCCTATCTCCTTTTTGATTGCTTTTTGCTACTCCCCTTTCCTTTCTTTTAATGTGTGCTCACATTGAGGGCAATGTGTGATTCAAGCATGGGGAAGTTAGTCATTATATTTGGCTTCTGATGCCTTATTTGGTTTGGTGTGTTTCGTGTATTGTATATATTATTTATGATAGTTTTTGAAGTTTCATTGTAGGCTTTAATCTTATTTAGTTACAAGTATTTTAGAAGTATACTTAGTTTTTTTTCTTTTCCTTCTAGATTGCATTTTAGTCTTTTTAGTTTCTTTTCATAGTTTTCACATTTTTAGGATTTTAGATTGCATTTTGTTATTAGGAGCATGCATATAAAGAAAAGAAAGACAATGAAAATAATAAATAAAAACAAAAAGAAGAAAAATCCTTCAATGATGATCTTTGTAGATTAGGTAGACTTCTTTGGTTTAGTTTAATCCTTTGATTCGCCCAATTGTGCATAAAAATGTTTTAGAATGAGTTTGCGAAAATGAGCTCCATGTTTTGACCACATTTTGTGTGCGAATTGATTTCCCCAAGACTATTCACATGAGTTTTAGCATGTGTTTACTAATGAGCTAGTTATGACCTTGGTAGATGTCTCATGAAGCTTTGAGCTTTTAGAGACTATTTATCAATTCAGTCCCATGTTTCTTTCATGTGCGACTCTTCCTTGACATCATTTCTCTATAACTTGCTTTGATTTCGCATATGCATTTGGGCAATGTGATTGAGGCATTCTTTGACTTGTTAAACCCAACGGCCAAATAGCCACCTTTGTTGCGTATTACATCCCTTGCTAGCCCCTTTGAGCTTATGTCCGCTTTTCTTGATTTGAACCTCCTACTATAGCCTATGACCAAATGATTATCTCACCCTTAAGCCAAGACTAGAGGAGCATTTCATTCTTTTGCATCAAGTTTGATTGGGAACTAGTAAGGTGTATTGAGATCGTTTAGTGAATTTTGGTTGTTTGGTGAAGGGATGTGTGATCTTCAATTCATTAATAAAAGAAAATCCCTTCTCTTTTCGTACATAGTTTAGAGAAGAGTTGAGATTGAAAGTTTTGTATGAATTCTCCTTGGCTAACACTTTTGAAGAGAAAAAAAAAGAAAAAAAAAACAAAAAACGAAAACAAAACTAAAAAAGAGAATAATATAGAGGGTGTTAGCCTTGTTGGGATTGTAAATTTGTGTGATTATCTGTAACACCGCCTAATTAAGCATGTTTCACTATTTGCAATCATTATTATGATTCCCTCAATTACAACTGATAACCCAATGATCGGGTCGCTATCGTCGTCCCAAAAGGACAAGGCTTGCTACAAGTGTACTAGAGATAACATAGTCAGACATAACTTCAACCATATGCGCTCACTCATTTACCAACATAAGGTTTATATACTAAAGTAAAGCAATTCACCACAAAGCTCACACTTTCATACACTGAAGATTACAAAATATAGCTCCAAAGTATGCATGGTCTACATCACTGTTGTTTCATCTAAGTTACCCTTGCTTATTTATTCTCTTCGGCTTACTCGTTAGCATGCTTTTCAGTTGACTTGCTAGCATGGGGGCGATTCACTGAGTGTTTGCCTAAAACAAAATATGAGAACATTTTGAGCTGTGAGCCGAAGCTCAGTACATGCATTCCTGTATTGTTAAATGATCACTGCCTAAATTGGTTGCGCACCCGCTTTGCAATTCATTTTAAGTTAAAATAGTGAATAAAATGAAAGTAAAACTGCATTGCGAGTTATTATCTGACAGTGAAACCCTTGTAACTGTTATGATCTATGGATAGGTGTACACTTACCAAGCCGATCGAGACCGGGCCTGTAGCCGCGCGAGTAACTGAAGGCCTATGCCCTGTAACTGATAACTGATGGGGTCACTAATTATGTGATAAATTACTAATTAAACTGATTCATTAATGTACTTACCAAAACATTATAATTTTGATAAATACATGTTGATTTCTAAAGATACGGACAATAAACGTACCTGAAATCTTTGAAATGCAATCTCACTTGATAATACTTATGCACAATGAGAAACAATATATTAGGCCCCAATTTTTGTTTAAGAAATGTAATTATAGGTATATGTAATTAGTAAACAATGTTGAATTTAATAATTTGTGATTGTAATAGAAATTCATTAAACGGCATCCATAACTCAAATAATTCAATAGAAGGTAAGTTCTGCCACCATGATTTGAAAACTAAATGAATTAGGGTAATTTAACTCAAAATGAAATAATGTTGGCCTAAAACTGATCAAGGTAGAATAATTGAGATCCTAAAAGAAAGACTTTGATGGGTATAATTGATCACGACTTTTTGATATTTCTAAGATGGATAACAAAGGTTTGAATGCAATTGGACTAGTGGTAGGTTCAGAATAACTTCAAACACAGCGGTTTGGACCAATAAACGCTGATCTTGAGTTATCAATCTCCCCACTTCTTCAATTTCATAGCACATACCGTATAGCTTAGTTTTTCAAACCAAATAAGCTTTTAAGTGCAATCAAAATTGTTACCGATTCAAGGTCCACTTTAGAAAATCCATAACCTTCACCCCCGACCTCCAATTGAGCTATAAAACCCTAATATGAAAAGATCAAGAAGTTCAGCAACACTTTCCTTTAGAACACCAACCATGATTCCCACTATAGTGTTCCCAAAATGGGACTAGAACACAAGTATGTCAGCTTTGGTCTAACCTACGCAACTCTGGTAAAATGGCCATAACTTTTTCCACATACCTCAGATTAAGGCAATTCAAACGGAATCTGAAAGCTAACAAACTGAAATATCTACCCCCCAAAAAGCATAATTTTTCAATGGCTCAATAATTACCAGTTTAATCACAAAGCTTGCCCTGTTTTCTGAAATTTTCCAGCCTTCATTGTCAAGGCTTTCTCCTTTCTTTTCACACAATTCCTCATCCAAAATCACACCTTGAAGTCATGTAATAAGGCTTTGGTCCTTCCCATCACCATACAAAACCATCACACTCAATTTCACTTCAAAATCATGTACATCAAATATCATTTTTCAATCAAATATACACTAATAACATGCTTGCTATCAAAGGAAGGTTAAACCCTTGCATAATCAATAAAATCCTAACTTTTGGCCAACTTCCACTTCATCCAAGATCACCAAGAACATCCTCATAACATTTTTAGAGATTAAAACCACTAAATCAAATACAAGAATCCAAGAAAAACAAACTTCCCTCTTAAGGCTTGCATGATTATGAATAACCCTAACCCTAACATGCTCCCAACTCAAACTCCACAATGATCAACATCAAAATAACTCTTATTTCTTATCAAAATATCATGATCAACAATCAAAAATATCAAAACAAGAATCAAAACTTAGATAAAAATCAAAACCGACAAGATCAAGACTAAGGTTACTCACTTCAAGCATGATAAAAGTAGAGATGGAGGTGATGTTTAGTGGTTTTGATGATGGAGGATGGTGGTTAGTGACACATGGATGTCGGGGGGATCGGAGGCAACCGGTGCTGGCCGAAAACTAGCCGAAAAACACCAAACAACAACTGGGGGAGGGGGCTAGCGTGCTAGAGAGTGAAAGGAGAGAGAAGATGAGTTTTGGGTTGGGTTGTGTTTTTTTGACTAATCAAATCAACTTGGTTGAGTTTTTATCTTCAAAATGACTTTTTGACTAACCACGATTAAGCTTAATCATCGTAATTAGTTAGGTTAAGAAAGTAAACATGTTGGGCTTCAAATTGGGCCAAACAAAGTTGGATTCAGGGAATAAAATGTTTCGTAATGATAACGTTTTTGCATACTCAAATTTAAATTTTTGTAATGTTACGGAAAACAAAATAAATTACTTAGATTAAACTTGTTAGGGCCCACTATCAATTCTTCCAAAGTTTTTGTTAATATTTAAATAAATAAATAAAACACGAATTGTCAAGTGAGGGTCCAAATAAATTTTTTCCCACCGTGATGATTAAATGTGATAAATAAATTTGATAAAATCATTAACATGAGGTAATTAAATAAATAAAAATAATTTAGAGTTGGGCTATTACAGTCCAAAATGAATCGAGCCGCAATTTGGGCCCAAATGAATTGGGTCAAACTTATTGAACTGGGGCCTAAATGTTTTTGCATGCTTAAAAATTAAATTTTTGTGACATTATGAAAATAATTTAACGCCTAATCATATTTACTAGGGACTAATATCGACTCACCCGAAATTGTCACGTAAATGAACTCGAATTGCAAAGTGGATCCAAAATGAATTCGCCCAACCAGGATGATTAAATGAGATAAATCAATGTGAAAAATCAATTGTCAGCTACCGTCGTTACGACCACAACCACCGGTGGCACTAAGACCATGAATGACCCATTCATCAAATGAGCCTTCGATTACAAGGAATGGAAAACTAAGTTAAATTGTAGATAATCATATTAGTATCAAGACCTCATAAAATTTTAGGGATTCAAGAATAATACTTGTTGCTATTTTAGGCACTGCATAACTAGATTGCTTAGTATCAACTTAGAGAACATTCCTTTTCATACATCAGAGCATCAACTATGTATAAAGCAACACTGAATTCCCCACATTAAGACTTATATCTAAACCAACTCAGAGTGTACATTTTAATAAAGCAAGGCAAGGAAAAAAAGAAAAAACCTTTAGTACCCTATTGAAAAAAAATTTACTCACACCAGACTTCGTAGAACCTTGAAAATTATAGGAAAACATAGAAATCACACGTTAGAGCATCCGATTATAAAGCGATGTAGAATGCTGTAGTAAACAATACCTTTAGTTTCATTAATGGATTTCCCAGAATAAGGAACCTCACCCTGCTCCAAATTTGCCAGCCTTTGACAACTATACCCTAGAACAGAGTATCATACATCCAATTACAAATTTGAAAGTGACTTAAGTGTAAACTAACCTAGTATTGTAATAACACAATCAAAGTAAGAAAACTCATGATAGTCTAGACCAACCTTCAATAGGCTTTTTGGAAGGACTCTCAGTTGACCCAAGTTTTGTAGAATCTTCAAGCTGCAGGAAAAGTAAGAAATAAGACATGAAAGCACCTAATTAATAAGCAATCCAAGATGTTCTAATTCGGAATACTTTAAGCTTTATTTATGGATCTGTCAGAACAACCTTCACCTTGCTCATACTTCTCTAACCCTTCACAACTACAACCCAACAAAATAACATAATTGAAATTGAAAAAAAAAAGATACATCAAATAACTAAAATGTGGATGACATTAAAAAAACAAATGCTTTGCAAACACTAAGGCAAAATCAATCTTTAATTTGGGTTTTAAGGAGGGGGGCTTATGTCACATTAAACAATGAAAGAATAAACATCAAGTTGAGCTCATTGCCAATGAAAACATAATTTTTTAAGGTTCTCCTCGCATCAATCTTAACTATACTTGTTGCCTCCCTTGAAATGGAAATAGAAGGGTGCCCTTACCCTCCCCATCAAACCATTTTCTTTAACGTAAGCAGCTAACTATTGGAGAGTGTTCTCACTCTATTTCAATTGGACTCATAGACCTTCCTAATTTTGAAAGACAAAACAGGAAAATTACCTGTGTCACACACATTTACCAATGGTTGTCCATCTACATTCCAAAAATTTTTCCGAAAAGTCGATCCACCACCTCATCCACACATGCCCCCCATGATTGCTATTTACCAAAGAGAAACCTTCATTAAAAAAAATCATAGATCACACACTGTAAAGAAAAAAGTAATCTTAGCATAGTTCACCAATCAAAAATACCAAATCACTAAATTAATTTCTATATACAATCAAAATTAGATATGGAATTTTTGACAACAATTCAAAAACAAATCACTAGCAACTGGACTTGGGATAAAAAAAATTGACCTTGGGGTTTTTTAAAGTCTTAGGAAGAGGAAGTAGATGATCCGTTGAGCACTGCGCTAGCAACTCGAGCCTATTGTCGCCCAAACTCTATTGTAAGCATCAAAAGTCCCAAGCATTATGCATCAGAGACATGTAAAGGAAGAAGTTAGATTCATAGAGAATAAAAAGGGAAGATTAAAAACATCAACACTACAAGAACTATAAAGCAGGGTCTCATCAGAAGTTTGAGATATATCAAAACCCTTGATTGCTGAAACAAATAGCTAAATCTACAATCATGAAGAAGAGAATTCGTGTTTAGGTTAGACCCTTGATTGATGAATGTCACATTTGCATAGGATTTCATAAGTGTTTGGGCGTTGATTTAGAGGATTAGTGTACATAATTGTGTGATTTTATGCCCTTTTTTGTTTTATGCTTGGGTTTGGTGTTTTTGATGGTATTTTACAGAATCTAGGTAAGAGTATTAGGAAATTTTAATAATAAAATTCGAGCTATGTATACACGAAAGCGATAAAGGATGTAAATATTCGAGAAAGATAAAAACAAGATCAACACAATAATAGTAGGTACACAATTTTTAGGAGAAATCCAAATCGGGAGAAAACCATGTGCGGTAACAATGGCACAATGATCCAGTATAATATGAGTGTACACAAAGATTGATTTCAAAGCAAACACCTAAGGAAGAGATCAACAAATTGATTACAAAATCACTTAAACACTATCTCACAAATTTAGAAAAATAGTGGAATAGAAGAGGCAGCAAACGCCTCATAAAATGGCCAAAAAAGGTAGTGCCAAAAGCCACTCCTGAATTCCTAAACGCCTTAATATGCCCACTAGATGCTGCATATGGTGGGACAATAGCCACACTAATGCCTACACTACAAATGCTAATTTGTAGAGTACATATACTCGATTGAAACCTCCATAATAAAGGAGGAGAAGAATGGTGTATGGATGCTCATAAAATCCCATAATGAAGGTTAATACTCCATGTAACAGCGCTCTAATGATCATCCATAAAATCTTGTATTAAGCCCAACAAAATTACTAGAAAACGAACCAAAACTGAACAAGCCAAGAGACTCAGGGCTAACATGGACCGTGAGCTTGGCCACAGTTAGCTCATGATACAAACTGACTTTGTAAAGATTTAATGATCCCCAAGTCAAAGAAATTCAACATAAGTCAAGTACGGTCAGCGCAAGTCAACGTGGGTCAAAGTTGGCTGGGAAGAAGCTGCTAGAATGGACCTAACGCTGGGCTTGAACTGCAAATGGGCCATGTATATTGCTGGGCCACATCAAGTTAACAAACAAAATGTGTTGTTTTTTTTCTCTTTCTTTGTTTCTTTGGTCCATTCATAGTAATCTATAAATAATTTTAGGCCATACCTAACAAAAAGAACCGAAATACGTCTAGAACATCAATGAAGAATTATGCAAGGAGGGAAGAGCCCACAAAAACTAACCACAAACCTGCAACGAACATGGTTTACTCAAATATACAACATGGTTAACCCATGATAGCATACACAGTCAACCCAGTTAACTAGATTTTAAAGAATCAACACGGCAGCGTAACCATAAGTCACCACGGCCAGGACATGTGGGGACCATGGTCTGTGGGATCTCCCACGGTCAGACTGTGGTGGCCCCCTTCCTTTGTGGTTGCTACTTTCTTCGTGTCTGTTCGGTTCTTGTGCATTTTAACAATTAGTTGCCTTGATTTTCATGATAAATACCCTATCTTCTGCCTTTCTCATCATTCCGTTCCACCAAAATCCACTGCTAGTTAGGATTTAGGCTTCATTGGCAAGTTGAAGGTGACGATTTGAAAGGATTCTGGGTCGAGCTTGCATCTACCAATACAAGTACGCATCAACTAAGCAATTCATCTTCCTTCTTTTCTCTTCTCTTTAGATTTTTGTGCTTTTTAGATTAGTATTGATTTTTCTGTTAAGTTTTGAATTCTTAATCTTCAAATTGAGTTGAATTCTCATGATTGGATCAATTCTTGGTTTGATCTTAAAGTGCTTTGGATTTGTTAGGTTTATTCTATTCAATCTTAGACATTAAATTGCTAGTGGAAAACTTAATCAACCTCTTGCTTGTTTTAGACATTTGATGAAGGACTAAAAGGTGAAAT
>JACYFF010010365.1:10822475-10833312 GCA_017589665.1 Selenicereus undatus | reverse complement strand
ATCTTTCATTTCTGTATATGCAATTGCCTGTTTGTAATTCAAAAGAACTAGTCTGGACCCGTGCTATGCACGGTGCATATTAAAATAGATATTTCATGACATATACTATGCAAGTAATGAACCAATAGCCATTATAGACATAGTTAATATTATAATTTAGGAAAGATCATAGAATAATCAATGAAAAATATATGTGGGTAGCAAAATCATATATAACCAATGGGATGAATAACTACAAACCACATGACTTAGGAAGAAGTCTATAATAGTATGGTAGAAATAGTAAATAGTAATCACGACAAAAGACACGCTAAATAACATGATGAGCAACCAATCTATCACGCCAATGACGAAGAATCCACCTCCTCCTTTTATACCTACAGATGAAATAAAGTTTTAGAAATAATTTGAATGACAATGATGGGCCTAACGTTTATATTTACACATGATCTACCTGGTGTACCTAACATTGGTCTTTCGCAAGTAATAAACCTCTTCCTCCCAATGAACTGGTGCAATCAAAGCAATAGGAACCTCTACTTCATAGTGACGTGGGGGCTCCATGACAAATACCCATGGTTGACCTATGTAATCATCTATAACCGCATAAAGCGATAGATGACCATATGGCTGTAGAAAATATTAACATAGGATAGTCAATAGTAAAAGAATAAATTGTGTTAGCTATGGTACGTAGGGAAAACTGTAATACCTGCGATGCATACACATCCAACTGGGCAGTCGTCATGTGCAAAAGAATTCGAGCATCCTCATGAAGAACAGTAAACTCTCTACAACCTGTATTATCTTGCAAGAGAACTCTGAAGATATACCTATAATTTTAAATAGCACAGAACGGTTATAATAATGCAAACATGTATTTGGAAAAGTAGAACAAAGTACATAACAATAGGTAATCAAGTATGCAAACCTCTTTTGTGTCAAATTTGGAGATTGACATGTGCAGTAAGGTACATTTAGAGCGAATACGTAAGAGTGATCACTTTTTTTGCAATTAGTGCATGCGTCATAAATCAATGGGTGAATTTCAATTACATATGCAAAAAGTCGGCAATATCTGACCTGCATATTGTGAATTGTAAAGATTATGTTTTGTTAACAGAATAAATGCAAGCATAAAGTTACATTTGTAACATTAATTTCTAGCTTACATTCCGCGTAGATGCATATTGATGTAATCTAATCCTTCGAGCGTCGAACAACTTCTCCAGATTGTACATACGTAATGTTCTCTTACGCATAAAATCAAAATGGGTCATCACACCATTAGTGCCAGAAAACCTAATACATGTAAGGAGGGTAACATGTGTGAGATCAAGTATATATAACTTATATGGGAAGTGGAAATTAAAACTAATGTTGTTGATCGTATATACCATCCTTCAAAATCTTCTGTTGCTTGAATGTCCGGATTAATCAACAATCTACTAATTGGTAAAGTAGAAACCGATATTCCTAAAAGTATATTTCATGCAAGACAACATATTAATAAAGTATACCATCATAGTGATGTTAACCAATCTGATGGGGTGAAAGTATATGAATCGGATGTGATGGTACCTTGATATTCCCTAATGTGCACTCTAGAAGCAAGAAGTATATTTTCAGTACCCAAATGTTGCTGAAGGTGGGTGCCCTCAACTTCCGCGAAATCTCCCCATAAAGTTAACCTCAACGGACGCATGCTACATATAAGAATTAGATGTACTAATATTATTAGGGAGAGTAATATATATGAATTAATAGAAAAGGGAAAATCTATACTAATGGAAATACATACTGCATATCAGAAAGTAATAATTCGCGTCTTGCAGTGCCCCTGTTCCTTGTCGTTTCTAACGGCGATATTGCCACTACCATGCCGATGACGTCTGTACAACAAAATGATATGAAAATGTTATAGATAATTGAGAGGAAATACATACAGAAATATAGGTACTTAAGTACACCGTGTTAAGTATACGTACCTATAACATTGTCACGTGTTTTTAGACGCCGAGGGACATCAATGAACGACACACAAAGTGGTAGGTGCTGATAAGGAATATCAGGACAATCCTCAACCACGCTAAGGATTCTCGATCTCGGTGTAAAAACCAACTTCAAATTGTTCTTTACCACATTCCTTTCTCCATCTGTCGCAGCATCAACCAAGAGCCCAGAGATGTGGTAAACTTTGCCAGCATCGAGTACAGATCGCCATTGGTTAATTTGAGCATCGCCTTCTATGCTGGCGAATATCTCATCACACTATAAAACAATCAACTCCATTGATAAGCAATATACTTGTACATGTTGGGAAAATTTTTATCAACTTCAATAAATCAATACCTGATAGTCCATAAATATAACCTTCCACAGTGTGCGTTGCTCATATACTCGAACCGTCATTGATCGCATGAGTCGAACAATTAGGGTGACGGATCTATTGCCAGGGTTAATGGCACATATAGGCATAGAAGTATGTACTAAACCTGACATATCTGTAAGCGTAAATAAAAGAAGAAAACATATTAGTATAATCTAATGTAGTGAACACATCATAATAGCGAATGAAACAATAGTAATGTAAATAAGTTATATGGGTAGAAGGGACTAACCAAGCATCAGGAATGCCATTAAAAATTTCATGGTAGACAATGTTCTTAGTCATATTGTGAGGCACATCCCTTTTGTTGCAAATTAAGAACTTCAGCCCTGAAGGACAGGTGACGCGAGAGATAGCTACATATAGTTGACCGTGGGAGAACACAGGTTTTGGGAGATAAACTCCTACATACTGTAATGTTTGACCTTGACTTTTATTAATTGTCATTGCAAAACCCAGTTTCAAAGGGAACTGTCTCCTCTTTAAGGCAAATGGCGAGTCCTTAGCTGAAGGACTTAAGTCAACCCGTGGAATAGTCACTACTTGCCCAATATTTCTTCCAGTCAAGATTTTAGCTTGGACAACCTTGGTACCAAGTCTTTCAATAATCAAGCGAGTGCCATTGCATAACCCAATTGATGGGTCAAGATTTCTTAGAAGAATAACAGGGACACCAACTTTCAACTGAATTTCATGATTCGGGAATCCTGAAAAGTTCATACCATGAAGCATCTCTGGTGGATTAATGTCATCAATGACAGAATCATTGTTAGTCGGTAAGAATGTGTCAGAGCTCAGGTACGTATGGCTAGAACCGGGAATTATTGATAGAATCTTAGAATTTATTTCATCCACATCAGTGTTTAGGGGAGCCAATATACAACGGTCCTGGAAGTATGACTCGTTTCTGTATCTTTCCACTAAACCTGGATACACAAATTCGATCAAGTTTGTGAGGCCGTTGTTGTCATTCTTAATGAGATGTTCTTCAGGAATTTTTATCCAATCCAATTCACTACTGCCTAAAAATGAGTATCCTTGCACACGACCATTACCAACATTCAAAGTCCATTCTGCAAAACTTCGTAACCGCTCATGTTCATTGTCACTTAAATTTGAATGCATAAGGCGCATGTTGGTTCTAAGATGTTGAATATTGCAGTAAGACCAAAAGGTTGCCCTTGATATTGAATATGCAACGATATCTGCTCTACTACCCTTTGTAACAACAGGAAGTATTTGCCTGAAATCACCTCCAAAAATGACCATTTTCCCCCCAAATATTTGGTTCTGATTGCATAGATCTCGTAAAGACCGTTCAACTGCTTCTACCGTGTGGCGATGGGTCATGGGAGCCTCGTCCCATATGATAAGTGATGTTTCCCGAATTAGTTGTGCTAATTCAGACTGTTTAGAAATGGAGCATGTGGATGTCTCATCTGCATCAATTGGTATTTTAAACATCGAATGAGCTGTTTTCCCAAAAGGTAATAATAGAGCAGCTATTCCAGAGGATGCCACGCATAGCACGATCAAACCTTTTGACCTAAAATGTGTTACGATAGTTTTCCAAAGATATGTTTTTCCAGTTCCCCCACTACCATAAATAAAGAAGCAGCCTCCTCCTCCATGTTCATCTGCTTGTATAACTGATTGAAAAACTCGCATTTGATCTGAGTTCAATGTTGGTAGCAACCTTTGTAGGTTATGGCTTTCTTGCTCTTGATCATAATCAAGTTGTTCTCTAATAAGTCTGTTACCAAGTTGACGCACCAGATTAGGTGACGGCAAAGGCATAGGAGGGTAGTCCCTTAATGATCTGCCATTCTTATTTAAAACCATCTCAATTTCATAAAGTCCAAGGTCCTGTCGTTGTTCAACAGTAATCTGTAAACTATGGTCTCTGAGTTCCCTCTCTATTCGTCTTTGTAAATCATCAGTAAGGTCTTCCCAATGTTGCTCCCACAATCGATGGGGGTCAGACACTTCTGAAAACATGAGCATTGAACAGAACATACTTCGTAGTTCAGCCCCTGTTGCCCATAGTGATGCTTCTGCTAGTGCCTCATGCCACTCATTAGCATCATCAACCAACCCTCGTGCCAAGCAAGCTTCCTTAAAAGTTGAATATAATATACCATTTACAGTTCTTAAATCCTCATACGATGTAGCTCCTTGAACAATGTGCAACAGCATTCGCAAATAATATCTCTCGCCCATGTTTGGGTGAGCATAGGGCAGTCGCCCGATGCATACCCTTTGTTTTCGTTTAGTCCATTTCCTCATCCCTTTATTCCATACATAATAAGAAGGGAATGTCGCATAAGGGTAACGTCTTGCTTCAGGATCTTCACTATTCACAATGAACCAACCTATGAGCATAGTAATCCTCTGTGCTCCTTCTTCCACAACCCTGTGAAGTCGATCACGATCATCGAATATAACATATTGTTGACCCGGCAAATGGTATTGCAATAATTCAACTGATGGATAACGTTGCGTGATCTCAAATTCAAATATTCTCCAAACAGCATCCACTGGTGACACATAACGACAATCCAAGTATTGCTTAATCTCATTGACGTCTTCATAGTTAGGAGGACCATTCTCCTGTTGAGGATGTTGGACGTTGTCTTCGATCACTATGGTAGCCCTATCAGCCCCCTTATGCATGTATTTGTGGAGGTACTTAATGACCTTTTTTTGTGCACACCGCTCAACATTAATATGCGCATCATATTTGACACACAGATCACGGTTATAGGGGATTACCCATCTATTGTCCATTCTCTTACCACGAATGGTTACACTTCGACCATCGTCCCGACGCCTGTATTTCACAAAACCATTTTCTTCAATAATGGTCATATCACAAAAACTCTTAGGGTAATGCTTTGTGCACTTGTTACCCTCAATGCATGGAGCATACGGAATGTCAGTGCCACATGGACCATGTATCATATGTCTTATAACAGTTTCGAATGCGAGGGGGTCAGTGTCTTCATCAGGGAGCTCTACGCATATAATACGATCGATGTCTTCAGTGCACGTAGGCTTGTCCTCATTTGCAAGGGTTAATAATATATGGGCATGTGGTAATCCCCGTTTCTGGAATTCAATGACATGGATATCTACACATGTAACGGATGAGTATAGGTTCTGATGATTAAAATAAATGCCAACAAATAAATTAAGATATAGATTTAACAATATGCTAAATACATGACATAGTTAGCTGACAACATTACCTGCAATAACTTTGCCGAAAAGATTTCTCTCCTTGAAGTCTCGTTTTAGCTCTTTCAGCCTTAAGCGAAATACTCGAGCAATAATGTCTGGCCGGTAATTCGCATATTGGCCTGGCTGTTGTGCTAGAGCTTCTTGGATTTCCGGCCAATTAGGATTGCAGGTGAATGTGATAAAAAAATCTGGATAACCCATTTGATTGCAGATGGCCATTGCGTCCAAAAAATGTTGTCTCATATAGCGTGGCCCACCTGTGAATGATGCAGGTAGTATTAACCGTTTTCCCACTGCATGAGCATCATTTTCACCCGCTGTAATAGCATCTTGCAAGCCACTGTATAATTCTGCTCGCAGTGTGCTTTGGTGATTTTTGATATATAGTAACCTCCAAGCCTCAATTGCAGCGTAACAATCCACAATAAATTGAAGGAACAATCTGCCGCATCGAAGTAGAATGTTTCCTTCGTCAAGCCTATATTGTATGAGGAAGGCATAAAATTCTCTCATTGTCACCATTACTCGATTACTGCTTGATCCCCCCACACATTGAATGTAAGCTGACCAACCATCCGTTCCATAAGGAAATAGCAGTGGGTATTGAAGGGGCATATACGATGGTTGCGTTTCATATACTCGCTGTAAATTTCCACCGATTTTTCGAACAATAATATCTCGATGCTCTTCCCCTCCGACATCACCACCGACTATGAGAGCTGCAACTTCATCCACAGTGGGTAATGTATATTGTCTTCCAGGACGTGCTTTAATGATGCGAATGCTTAAATTAATCACAGCATCTGCCTCGAAGATATCACGTGCATTGCGAAAAACCTTGACATAAGGGTTGACAGCATCAAGCATATGTTGCAAAGCCTGTAATGTATCCGCATCAACCCCACCCACTCTTTCTTGACCATGTAAAGCCCGACATCTATTTCGTACTTCGTCATGTGTGTCATAGATATATAGTTGACCAAATTTTGGTCGCTCTCCTTCTGCAGGAAGTAATGAACCAATTCGGTGGTAATTATTTCCACTTATTCTGAAGGAGTAAGGACCATGTCCATCCATTACAGAGTGGTCGATAGCTCCACCCATTGATGTGAATGATAACATGGAGTTATACATTCTTATATTATCAAGAAAATTAGGCTGATTCAACAACGTGTTTAACACTGGAGGAGGTGGGGGCAATGGCGGCAACATAACACGTCCACTTTGACAACAAAGCATGAATCGAGGTTGTGAAACACTACTTCTTGCGACTCTCTCATCCAACCACATGGCCGCGCGACAGTGCCCACAGGAAACCAAAGTTCCCGTGAAATTCCAACGATTTACGAACCTTCTTGCAGGTAGAGTGCTACGTGCAATTGCTAGTTGAATTTCTCTAGATTGTGACTGATACTGCTCACGTTCTGCAATGAAGTGTGATTGGGTGTAATCTGGATGACGCCGGCTAAATAGCCTCCATCTTGCATTTTGTCGAGCAAGTCTCGCTCGAAGCCTTCTTACAGTGATATCACTACTTCCGGTTGGAGTTTCCATCACCACTTCAGAAAAATTATGTGCATTAGTAGATAAAAGTTCATCATTTTGTTGTTCAGTGAATCAGATGTACTTGCATCCATAGACTATTTAGTAACATATTTTTCCCCTGTACAATATGATTTTGTATAGATTTGTGAAGGAATTTTATGAGTGTCACAAAGTTTGATAATGTAAAGGGTGGTTTTAATCTGTTTGATATGTAAATCTAACTGGTTGTCAAAGTGTGACTCACACAATATGATTTTGTATAGAAGTTTCGTCCATTTCATGCTCTTTTAGATTCCATTGTGTTGTACATTTTTTTTGTGTGTTTAATATATAGGAAATGAACTACGCAAAATATTGAGAATTTGCCGAAAATTGTGTATTTGGGGATAAAATCAAAGGAAAATTATACTACCTCTTGTATGATAAAGGACTTATTATTCATTGAAGCAATTTTAGGAGTGTCACAAAGTTTGGCAATGTAGAGGATGTCTTTAATTTCATTGCTATGTAAATTATCAGACTGTTTGTGAAAACATGACTCATATAGTATGATTTTGTATAGAAGTTTCATCAATTTCATGCTCTTTTTGGTTCGATTGTGCTATACATTATGGTTTTTGTACATAATATGTAGGAAATAAACTATGCTAAATGTTAAGAATACTGCCTCGTATTTCACAAAGGACGTATTATTCATTGAAGGAATCGTAGGAAGGTCACAAAGTTTGATAATGTAAAGGGTGTTTGTAATTTGCTTGATAGGTAAGTATAGATAATGTAAGTAAACAATTTCTAGTAAGCAAATACGTAGTATAGTAATTATATACGTATATTATTTACAATAAGTGTTGGAATTACTAATTATGTACATGTGTAATTTACATCGTACATATTGTGGTAATGTTTGTACGTGAAATTATTATTCTCTTAATGTTCATTTTTAGGTTTTCCATCTTAACCAAAGGTAAGTATAGTATATATACCAAATGTTGGTTTTAATTCATGTGGAGATGTACACAATGGGTTATCTGTATAATAGGTGAAAGCTGTAATCTTAATATCGATATCTTTTTTATAACGCATACTGTACTTCATATATTCGTGACAAATATGTGCATAATAGTATCAAAAATATTGAAGAACAATATGTGCATATTATTTCGACAAGGAAATTTTAAAGCAATGGAATAGAAACGAAGAAAAATACGCGAACATAATGAGTATAGTGTGATAAACTAACCTCAACAAATATCAATATCAAGGGCACGCCTGCGAGAAAAGACTGCAAATGAAGAATAGGAAAGAACTGTATTGGGAGTATACTATAAATTAAGAACAAAAAACGAACATATTATAGTGGAAAGGAATTTTAGGAGTGTCATAAACAGTGATAATGTAAAGGGTGTATTCAATTTGATTGGTATGTAAATGTATCTCGTTGTTTGTCAAAATGTCACTATCATAGTATGAGTTTGCATAGAACTTTTCTCGATTTTATGCTCTTTTGGGTTCCATTGTGTTAGACATCATGTTTTGTGTATACAATATGAAGGGCAAGCATGCAGGAAATGATTGGAATTGAAGAAGAGGTAAGAAAATTAGTGGGCTCATTTACTCTTTACTGGGAGTAGACCATACATTAAGAATTAAAATCGAACATCTTATAGAGGAAAAGTGTGGATATGTAATCGACGACTTACTGCACTGTATCAGTTTCCCTTATACAGTGACATAGTTTTATTGTTTTATTTTTTTTTATTTTATTAGTTTTTTCTATTTTTTTGAGTAACGTTTTCGTTTTTCATTTTTCATTTTTTCATACTTTCTGTAAGTTGCTTTTGTAGGTCGTTTTGTGGGAATAAAAAATTTAACAACTTAAAAATATATACAAACAATGACAGAACAAAAACAAAAAAGAATAAAATCAAAATAAGAAAATATCAATCAATAAAAAAGGTGAAAAAGAAAAATGAAAAATTAAGAATAAAAAACAAAAAAATAAAAAAATGGCAAAACCAAAAATAAAGAAATGAAAATAAAAAATAAAAATAAAAATTAACAATTAAAAATTAAAAAAAATTACAAAATAGAAAATTAAAAGTAGAAAATAAAAAATAAAAAATAAGAAGGAAAAATAAAAAATAAAAAAATTGAAAATAACAAATACGGAAAAAAAGGTAAAAAGTAAAAAAATAAAGAAATAAAGAAATAAAAAAATAAAAAATTAAAGAAATAAAAATAACAAATACAAAAAATAGGAACTACAAAATAAAAATTTTAAATTTGAAAAAATAAAAGTAGAGAATAGAAAACAAAAATAAAATAGAAAATGAAAAAAAACAAACAATAAAAGAACAGAGCCTACATCAACTCACTTCAACCGTTTACCAACCCAATTCACTTTATTTTTAAAATACCATCGAATTCTTGCAGTACAGGAAATAAATATGGAGAAAATTTAGAGGATTGTTGGATTATTCCCCCACCCCAAAAGAAACACTAACTAATGTCCATCAAAATAAGTGAGCTTCCTGATTCCATAGAAAAATTTATAATAACTTTTACACATTCCTGTATGAAGTTGCGTATAAGTTATACTTGTATGTAGTATATATGGTTTACGATTGTAATTGTTATAGATGTGTTTGTAATTGGGTTGGACCTATGGAATGGATGTCTCGATATGTACACGCACAGTTCAACAATTACTTCGAAAGAGCATAATTTGAATACATTTATTCAGCTGTATATAAATGCAGGAGCAATGCAGAAATGTGCATATGAGTTCTAAATGTGAACAGGTTAGTAGCTAGAATTTGATTTGCAAATGAGTGAAAGCCCAACAACAAATTCATCATATTTTCGTATTCAATTAGAAGGGTACGCTGTGAGCATGAGAAGTCGTTTGTTTGGCAATATTTGCAACAAACTCCTTAGCTACTGAGGGTATGCATCACATTTTCTGGACATTAAATTTTAATGTTATAATTAACTGATAGTCAAAGCAGTAAGCCGTAATAGACAACAACGTAAACATTATTGGTAAACCTTACAGTGTGCACAGTCATCGCAAGATGGGCTAAATGACGATTAAACTGAATAAGCAGGTTTTTAGTCCCCAGCAACCCCTTCCCATAGATTTTCATGAAACAGACACTAATTGAGAACCAAGAACACACCAACTTGACCAATTTAAAACAGAGAAAATGCTAATAGAAAAAGAAAGTAAAATTCATCAAAATCCTGCTATTTATAAATGCAGGAGCAATGACTATATGACACTTTGAAAGTGACTCCCCTTCTATCTACCTAAAACATAGATAATATCAAATCGATCGATAAACATAAATAAGTGAGAGAAAAAAAATTGATTGGATCATTTAATTCTACACATCAAATAAATAATAAACATCCACAAAGCCCATGATGATTAATATGTATAAGAGAGATTGAAATCTACAAATTCGAATATAAAAAAACTATGCCAAAACCTTCACACAAAAGCCCTCAAAGTAATTGACGCCCTGAGTAGAAATTGCTATGGAAACTACTTATGACCTAACTACTTATCACCTAACTACTAATCACCCTTGTTGGTCCAGACAAAAGCCATCCTGTGGTGTACACGTGGTGTTTTATTTAATTGATGTTTCAAAATATATT
>JACYFF010010365.1:10794752-10819533 GCA_017589665.1 Selenicereus undatus | reverse complement strand
ATCTTTCATTTCTGTATATGCAATTGCCTGTTTGTAATTCAAAAGAATAACAATGATAAATCAATAAGTCTTTCTCTCTTTACTTTCCCTCTCTTCGTTCTCTCTACTCTGACGAAGTTCTTCATGATATTAGAGCAAGATATGATGATCCTAAGCTCCTGAATCGAGGGCTTCCATATTCTTCTTTGTCTTCGATCAATTGATTTGAATTGCTTTCATCCTTCGATCTAGGTGTCAAACATTTTCTAGATGCCTCAATTGCTTGATTCTGCAATTGACTGGTTAGTTTCACCAATCGATCTAGCCCTAAATTCACTGAATTAAGGAATCTCTCCATGCTTCAGGTTCATCTTGAATGAAATCCTATGCCATTGCAGTAGTTGGAGGTAGCAAATTTTAGATTGATCCATCCGATCCTCTTTTCCTTCATTCTTCTGATCAGCCAGGACAATCTCTGGTGGCTGAAATCTTCAATGGTGAAGATTTTGAGAATTGGAGAAGATCAGTCAAGATTGCACTATTAGTGAAACAGAAAATTCTTTTTATCGATGGCTCATACACCAAGCTAAGTGCAGATTCACCTTTGCTTCTATATTGGCAGCGATGCAATGACATGATACTCTCTTGGATGCAAAATTCTCTTCATAAAAATGTTGAAGACTGTGTCATTTTTTGTGAAAAAACTAGTGACATGTTGAATGACCTTAAAGAAAGGTATGGATAGTCAAATAAAGCAAGACTGTTTAAGCATAGAAAGAAGTCTCATGCAACTCTAAAGGATATCTTGACATTGCATCCTATTTCAACAAAGCGCGAAGAGTTTGGGATGAATTTAGTGCTATTGCAGCTAGTCCTAAGTGCGGCTACAACAATTGTGAATGCAATATTAGCATGAACTTGCAAAATTATGACCAGGAACGAAAACTAATCCAGTTCTTGATGGGGTTGAATGAGAGCTATACTGCAGTGAGAAGACATATACTGATGATGACGCCACCACCTTCTTTAACCTAGATTTACTCCTTGTTAGTGCAAGAAGAAAGACAAAATGCCGAAAGTCACTTTGGCAATGATCGCGCTCATTCGCTCCAACAACACGAGTGTTACCAAACCATTTTAGGCCAAGAGACAAGAAGGTAAAGGGTCTCATATGCTCTGTGATCATTGCAAGAGAATTGGACATACCATGAATAAATGCTACAAGCTGCATGGCTATCCTGGGAATAAAATGGAAGGAACAAGGTGTATAGAGCTGTAAGCAACACATGGGAAGATCTAGAAAGTCAAACTGATTGCATAGCTCAACAACAATCCACCATCCCACTTCTAAGATTTAACTAAGAGCAGTCCAAATAGCTACTACAGTATCTAGCCAATCTGATAACCAACAGTGAAGTCAAGCAAAATAGTCTGGAGGCCACAACTTTAGTTACATACATGGCAGGTATAAAACATGCCTTAAATGTAGTTCAATGCTTATGTGATTTAGATAAGGGGACTTCGATAATGGACAACGAGGCTAGTGAACATATGAGCTCAGAAGGGTTCTGGAACATTTTTTGCTTATGTAAAACATTTGCATGACTTGTCATTATTGCAAAAATGTGTGTTGATTAATTTACCAAATGGCACACAAGTCAAGGTGACACACCAAGGAAAATTAAAAATAGCCTAAGATTTAGTTCTGGAACATTTTTTGCTTATCCCCTGTTAAGTGCCCTCTTGATTGCACTCTGAAGGTTAGTGCAGATGTTGGGGATCCTTTTCATGATCCATCTCTATGCAGATAATTATGGGGAAGTTGAATTTCCTTACTAACATTAGGCCAAATCTGACCTTTGCAGTACAACATTTGAGCTAATTCATGCAGCAGCCCAGAGTCCCTCATTATCAGGGGTCAGCCTGATCTTGACATCTTACTCAACAAGGAACCTAGCTTTGATCTGCAGGCATATTGTGACCCAGACTAGTCTTCTTGCCCTCATTCCAGGAGGTCAGTAAGTTGTTATGTTGTGTTTCTTAGCCAAAGCTTGATCTCATCGAAGTCTAAGAAGTAAGGTACAGTTTCACTCTCTTCAGCAGAAGTTGAATATAGAAGTGTCAGGAGATTGGTAGCTGAGTTGGCTTGGCTTAGCAGACTCCTCAATGAGTTGACCATTGACGAAGTTACACCCATCCCTGCCAAATGTGATAGCCAAAGAGCCACTTACATTGCCAAAAACCCTGTCCTTCATGAGAGGACAAAGCACATTGAGTTAGACTAATCTGTCTTGGACATGCCTCTACACTACAAAAAAAAAAATTTAAATAAAGACGAAATTAGCGATGGAATTTTGAATTCAATGACGGAATTGGCGACAGAAAACGGTTGTCGGATTTTTGCCGGTCGCTGAGTAAATGACGACGAAATTTCATAATTCTGTCGCCATTTATGACGGACCCAGCGACGGAACATGCGATAAACCTTTTTTGGCGGGGGATAAAGAGGCCAGGAAGTCAGCGACAGACTCAATTTCCGTCGCTACTCCTTCGCTAATGGCGATGGAAATATATTCCGCCGCTTCCTTCTTCCTTGGAAAAAAAAGAAATTCCCCTGTTCCGTAGTCATTCCATCGCTAGGTTTCTAATTTTTTTTAAATAACAATGCTTGGTTTTTATCGTATCCCTTAGTATATACATTTCAATCCCTGCAAGAAATTTACAGGGACTATTCACTCCATTAACATCCAATGGCTTCAGGTATGACTTTATTCAAATCGTTCTCGAAAATTCCAAGCCTCTCAAAGGTGGAATATCACATATAAAGCAACACTTCAAACCAAGGATTTTCAATCCACAAAGCACAAGTCCCAAACAAAATGTATGCATATTACAAACCACTAATTCAAACAAACTAGAAGTTGCTAGTAATTGAAAGTAAAGTTAAGTTTGCAGAAGAGGGAGAAGTAAGCGCCAAGGGGAAGGAAATGAAATAAGCACCAAGGGGAGGGGAAGCAAGCAGTAAGAGGTGTACTTCATGGAGAACCAAGCAGGAAAGCCACCAACTGTGGAAAAACTGCAATCAACTCAATCACCGAGGCGAGGATCATTATCTTCCTCTTCCTCATCCTCGTCCTGATCATCTTCATCCGCATCCTCATTATGTTGTGAATGATGAGTAAAGGGTGAATGAGATCCCGAGCCAGAAGCTTGTTGCATTTGGAAGAAAGTTTGCAGGCGCTGATCGATGCTTATCATTTGTTGGCTCAATTGTTGGTTGCTTTGGGTGAGCAATTTGTTGGATTCCTCTTGTTGCTTACATTTCTCCATAAGCAACCGGTAACTTTCAACTTGTGAAGTTAGCTCACCCCCCAAGTTGGTCACTACACCCCTTAAGTCATTGAACTCTTATTGCGATGACGTATAACCGGTACCTGCTGACAGACATTTAAGTAAAGTATGCATTAGTATTACAATTAAGTAAACTTATAGTATAACCATGTTCATTGAAACTTTAATAGAAAACTGTACCAGCTCTTTGAGTGGGATTGAAGGAATCGGATTTTCTAATGTTGACAGCCTCATCGCCAATGCCATAAATACGACCCTTTTTATTCTTGTACGTCTTCACCCACAACTTATTTGGGTTTGGAAGTGTTTGGTTTGGATCTTGAGAAGTGTCATCCCCGGTCCCTTGAGAGTTGATTACATTTTGAAATTCATGTTCAAAGGATTCCTACAATATCACAACATGCGTAAAAAATCATATATGTTACAGTTAATGAAAGTAAAGTATGCAAGTCTAGGTTGAACTGTCAATAAAGATTGAGAATAGCTAATTGCTTACATATGTTTGTTGTAATTTCTTATCAACCCAAGGGGCATCTTCTTTGCCATGGAGTTTGTGAGTGCGGCTGAATAATTCAACAATTGTGAGCTCTGTCCCAAGTTGTTCCCTCTATGTACGTGCCACATATAATTATGTCAAACACAAGCCAAACCACAGTGAAAGTGAGCTGGAGTATTAAAGTTAAAGAATACATAGCAAATTCATTTACCAGACGCTTCTATGCTCATGCATAGAGATGAAGTCACAGGTGTGAAGAGATGGGTCACCACTTTTTGAAGTACCCAGTTTATTCTTCTGTGATGTTTCACGCAATTTCTTGTACTTTCGTTTGCTCAGTATTGTTGGAGTCCCTCCCATTGAGCATCACCGAGCCAAACAGACTTCTTGTTGTGCTTCCTTGCTCTGCCAAGGAAGGCTCTCAAGCGTGCATTGCTTCGATTTTCAAAATTTTTCCTTATATGGTCCTCATGGACCGGATCCCAAGTAAACCACTTCTGCAATTATGAAAACAACGAACACATCAAATAATACAATAGTAATTTATCACGTTCATACAAACTATTAATATGTGTCATTTTTGTTACCTTGAACTCTACAAACCACAAATCCCGTACTCGTTTGGGCACTTTACCTTAAGTAGGCCAAGCTTCGTCATATTTGCTTTAAAATATGAGTGAAATCCTACTAACAACACCATCATTGGGGAGAAACCTAATTGAACGTAACACATCAAATTGATTAGTTGTGATGAAAAATAGTTGAAGTTCACAACATATAACAATTGAAGACTTAACCGTTACCATCTGGCTCAATTCAGGTCTTTGCTCGAGTGCTCCTAGGACTAGATTGTACTTCACTTTCTTCAGTTGCAATGTTGTCTTAAGACTGGTTTGTGTTAGGGTCAATGGGTTGGGGAATGGGGAGTAGGCTGCACAGTGTTGACAAAAGGGGGGTTTGGAGGAATGTTATAGGCAAATTAGTCGTACATGGTACTTTGGTTGGGAATGTGTGAGGTCTGATGATGGAAAGCCCTAAATGGGGGAGACATTGGTCTTGAAAGACCTGGTATGTAACCAGCCATTGTAGCTTCTGGCTAAACTGGGATATGAGGTACATAGGGGGAAGATGGATCAACATCCATTATGGTTGGATCTACGGTAGAGCTCCTACACCCTCATCCTTTACCTCGAGTGGAGGACTTACCTCGACGAGAATTGGAATCCATACCTGAAATAGGTGACAACAAATGCAAGTATAAATATATAATAATTGCACATATCAACCGTTTACTCAGACATTATAATAGGTAGGTAGCACATATTTTCAAAATTCATTCATATAATAAAAGTAAAGTCACAACCAATAGTTTCCCATGCCAAGTACTCAAATACATAAGAGTTCATAAGCACTCAATCATCATCATCGTCATCGTCATCGTCTTCATCATCATACGAATGCAAATTTTTCTCTACTCCATCTGTTTCATTACCGTTATTCCACTCATCCTCTTCATCACCCTCATAATGCTCTACCTTGTCTATCTCATCATTAACCTGAATGAATGAAAACTCTATTTCATCATTAACCTCTTCCACTGGTACACTTTCATCCACTAATGATGTAGGGATAGCATCATTCACAGGTTCAATGATTGTCACTATGTCCGTTTGTTGGTAGGCAGTAGGTAGAGTGTACTGCTTATCCACTCTTGCCCTTGGTTTGGTTGGTATGACAACAAGCCAATTGACCCTATCCCTTGAGCGATCTACATGTTGCATGAAGTATACTTGTGATGAGGTGTTTGGGAAGATAAATGGGTTGTACTTTCGATACCTCGTTGTATGGTGCATCTCAATAAGTTTGCTTAGTTTATGAGATCGTGTCCCACGATTCAATGTGAGATGAAACCACTCACAACTGAATAGAACACACCGTTTAAGTGGTTCGCCTACATACTCAATTTGGACAATATCTTTTAGTATGCCATAACAATCATTTTTAATATCCCCTTCTCCCGTACCACAAACACCAACACTACAATTATATGTTTTCTTCCTGACGCTGTGAGGCTCTGTGTGGAATTTGAATCCATTAGCTCTATATGCCGTCTACTTCGACACATACTGATTTGGCTTCGCAGCCAATTGTGTCAAGTAGCAATGTTTGTGGGTATCGAATAATTGAATATAATGCACCTAAGGTGACATAACATGTGGTTTCGGTTAATACAATGCGCCTAATTGTTATGTTAAAATTATGAAGGAATGAGTTATAATACCTACATTCTGACTAAACCAATCTGCAAAGTGATTTTTGATGATGGTGTCAGCATCAGCGTCGTTGACATTGAGACGTGCAATTCTGACTTGTTCTGTAAAAATTCTGTCACATTTTATGAAGGCCATTAATATACTTGTGTTCCGAATGATAAACTCAATTGGAAGTTAAGGTAGCATTCACCCAATATAAGGTTTAACTTCATCACAATTTAATAGCACGTGAAGATGGGCAACAATATATTCGGCATCTGTGAGATACCTTGATCTTTCCATACCAATAGCGGTCCCTTGCGGTTCAAACACAGATAGAGTCGGGAAATGATTATTATGTTCATCGCCATCCTCATTTCTCCTGCATCTAGTACGCATGGAGGGCACATTAGAGCCAAAGTAATAGGAGGCAAAGACTGTCGTCTCAACTTCTAGGTGTGCTTTGGTGATTGAACCTTCAGGACACGCTTGTTGCTTTATCTTTTTCTTCAATCGGCCAAATAACCTAACAAATTTATAATATTTATAGTTGTATTCACTTGTAAGTGATTGCACATATAAGAACTGAGATAATGTTTCATCGAGTACAGTTTACTTTACCTCTCAAATGGATACATCCATCGATATTATACTGGACCAACAAGTTGAGCCTCTTCTGCCAAATGCACTGGCAAGTGCTCCATTACATTGAAGAAGCCAGGAGGAAAAATCATCTCCAACTTACAGAAAGTGATGACAATATTCTGATGCATTTCCTCAAACATATCCTCTCGCAGTGTTGTTGAGCATATGTTCTCGAAGAACTGACTTATCTCAATGAGAGGTTTCAAGACATCATCTGAACACATGAGAATCATGACTTTTCATGTTATTGAACTTTGCTTGATTAGGGTCCACGATATTCCTCAAATTAGAGCAATATCCATTAGGCATTTGAAGCTCCTTTATCCATTCACACAACTCTCTTCGTTTATGCACAGGAAGTATGAACTTCGCTTGTGGTTTAACTGGCTTACCACTAGGGTCTGGATGTAAATGTAATTCTTATCTATCACATATTTCTGCAACATCCATTATTAATTTGACATTGTCCTTTGTTTTCCCATGGACATCCATAATAGTGTTAATGATGTTTTCAAATAAGTTCTTCTCATTGTGCATCACATCCAAATTATGGCGGAGCAATTGATGTTACCAATAAGGCAAATCCCAGAATATGTTCTTCTTTGTCCAATTGTGCTCATTTTTCTCAAATCCTGATATGACAAAATTGTCATTTGTAGTTACCATCGGGTAATCTTTCACCTCGATATAAAGTTCTTCCCCAACTGCAAAGAAGACCCCCTGTAACAATTCTACATTTCCTAAATTCTGTTTTGTTTCTTCTGAAAGCATGATTCCTTGGCAGAAAACACCGATGACAATCAGACCATGAGAATTTGTCTCTATTACTCAATCTCAAAGCCTTTTGCTATTTCATATATACAGGGCATGCCAATTGCTCATTAGTACTGTAACGCCCGAATGTACATAAATAACTGTGTGCATTTCTTTCATTAATAACCCTAGTTAGAAATGATAACCCAAATGATTAGGCGTTACCGCCGTCCAACAAGGACAAGGCTCTACTTGTACATGATAAATAATTAATGTTTACCATTGAAGACATTCACACTATTACAACCCATCAAATCCTTTAGATAAATATAGAAATGGTTCTAACATCAAAACCATTCAAGCATCTCAAGGATTACACCAAAATATAGAATTCTGATAAAGTATACAATCTCAATACCAAAATATCACGATACGGTATTATAAATATCTCAACGATAATACACCCCCATTCTATAAAGATTTCTCAGCTCACTTATCATCTTCAGCCATCTTGCCTGTCTGAGGGCGATTCACTGAACACTTTCCTAAGACAAAACGTGAAAACATTTCGAAATGTGAGCCGAAACTCAGTACATGCATTATTGTTAAACATTCATAAAGCAAAAACTAGTTGAGCCCGTGTTGCAATTCATTTCTAATTAAACACAGGAAATGGGATAAATATAAAACTGCATTGTCAATTATTATCTGATAGTGAACCCCCAGTAACTGTTGCGATCTGAAGATATGTGTACACCTGCCAAGCCGGTTGGGACCTAGCCTGAAGCCGCGCGGGTAACTAAAGGGCTATACTATGTAACTGATAACTGATGGGATCACTAATTATGTGATAAATCACTGATTAAACTGATTAATTGATGTACTTATCAAGACATTATAATTTTGATAAATACGTGCTGATTTCTAAAGATACATGCAATGAACGTACCTGGAATTTTTAAATGTAAGCTCACTAAATAATATGATGCAGAAAAGTGGAAGGAATGATAGATTATGCCCTGATTATGTACAAAATTATCGTAGTAGGAATATACGGTTAGCAAAAATATTCATTTCATAGCTAAAAATTCAGTAAAAGAAAAGTAAAAGCATAACATGACTTAGAAAGAATAACTCATAACTTAGTCATCTGACCTCTAATGGTTACTCAAAACCCCAATATAGAAATATTAAGAAAGTCCCAAAAATCTTTCATTTAGAACACCAAGCTTGATTCCCACAAAGAATTTCCAAAATGAGGCTAGAACACAAGGATATTAGTTTTGGTCCATTCTGCACAGTTTCGGTAAAATGACCATAACTTTTTCCACGGACCTCAAATTAAGGCAATTCAAGAGCCCTTTAAAAGCTAACACACTGAACTATCTACCCATAAAAAATATAATTTTTGGTAGGGCCGTACATTACTAGTTTATTGCCAATGTATGTCATATTTTTCTGAAATTTTCAGCCCTCACTGTTTTAGCTTTTCCTTTTCTTTTCACACAAACTCTCAACTTAAACATTTCTTTAAAAGCATGTAAACAAACTTTTCTCCGTCCCAACATCATACAAAGCCACCACACTCACTTTCACTTCATAATCATATCCAATAAAGATCATTTTTCAATCAAATACACACACAAACCAAGCTTAATGGTAATTTAATCCAAACCATACATTACTTGGAAAAACCTTAGCTTATGGCCAACTTGGACTCACTCCAACTCATTTCAAATCACTAAATCACTCCAACTCATTTCAAATCACTAAAAAGATCATCATCAACACCAATAGATTAGAAGATGACCAAATCAACGATAAAAAAATCAAAATCCAACACTTTAACATTAAGCTTGCATGATCAAAGATTGACCCTAACCTAGCGTGATCCAACCTCAACAGCACCATGATCAACATCAAAATAACTCTTATTTCTTATCAAAACATCATGATCAACACTCAAAAACATCAAAACAAGAATTAAAACAAAGATAAAAATCAAATCCAACAAGATCAAGCTGAAGATTACTCACTTTGCTTGAAGATAAGTAGAGATAGATGTGATGCTTAGTGGTTTTGATGATGGAGGATGGTGGCTAGTGGTATCAGGATGTTGGGAAGGGGGGGAGGTCGGAGGCCACTGGGGCTAGCTGAGAACTGGCCGGAAACCACCACAAATAGTGGCTGGAGCTGCTGGACGTTTAGAGAGGGAAAGGATAGAGAAAATAGAGTTTGTGAGTTAAGTTGTATTTGTTTGACTTATCTAATGGCTTGGATGAGTTTTTAACGAGAAAAGTAGCCTTTTTTGGCTAACAATGGTTAGGTTTAACTATGGCAATTAGTTAGATTAATAAGCAAACTTGTTGGCTTCAGATTGGCTGAAATAAGTTGGGTTCGGGAATGAAACGCTTCGTAACGATAACGTTTTTACGAAACTAAAAATTAAAGCTTTGTAATGTTACGGAGAACAAATAAAATTACTTAGATTAAACTTGTTAGGACCTACTATCAATTCTTTCAAAGTTTTCGTTAATCAAATAAATAAACAATTAAAATTAATTAAATAATTTTAGGGTTGGGCTTTTACAGCCTTCCCCTTTAAAAAGTTTCGCCCTCGAAACTTATGACTTCTCCATGTAATGCAGGATTACCTCAAATAATTGTGGATTTTTGGCTTTCATTTCCTTTTTAGTCTCCTAAGTAGCTTCTTGGGATTTATGATTTGACCATAACACTTTGATTAAAGGTATATGCTTGTTGCGCAACTGCTTAATCCTGCGACCTAGTATTTGGATTGGCTCTTCATATACTAAATCCGTAGTGATTTCAATAGGTTCAGATACAATGGCGTGGTTTGGATCCAGGGTATACTTTTTAAGCTGAGAGATGTGATACACGTTATGCACGTGTCCTAGTTCTATCAGTAGATGCAGACGATAGGCTACAGGATTCAGCTTTTCAATTATTTCATATGGTCCAATATATCGTGGACTCAATTTGCCTCGTACCCCAAACCTCTTGATACCCTTAGTTGGCTATACTTTCAGAAAAACTTTATTGTATATTTGAAACTCCAAGGGCCTCATTCTTTTGTCCGCATAACTCTTTTGTCGACTATGGGCAATCTTAATATGCTCTCGAATCCTTCTTATTGTTTCCACAGTTTCCTGGATCATTTCAGGGCCTAAAATCAATGCCTCATCCAGATCACGCCAGCACAGTGGGGTTCTATATTTTCTCCCATATAGAGCTTCAAACAGGGCTATTATGATGGTGGACTGATAGCTATTGTTATAAGAAAACTCCAGCAAAGATAAATCATCTTCCCATTTCCGTTGGAACTCCAATACACAAGCTCTTAACATGTCCTCTAGAATTTGATTCACTCTTTCAGTTTGCTCATCTGTCTCATGGTGATAAGAGCTGCTAAAGTTCAATTTGGTCCCAAAGGCATTTTGAAGTGCTTGCCAAAAACGAGCTTGGAATCTTTGATCCCTATCTGATACTATATCTAAGGGGATTCCATGTAGTCGGACTATCTCTTTAACATACAATTGGGCTAGTTTTTCAACTCCCCAAGTATCTTTGATTGGCAGAAAATGGGCCGACTTGGTAAGCCGATCGACTATAACCCAGATAGCAATCTTCTTCGAGGCAGAAAGGGGTAAACCCTAACAAAGTCCATTGAAATCAAATCCCATTTCCAAGTTAGAATCTCTAGGGGTCGCAATTCACCAATGGGACACTGATGCTTTGCTTTAACTTTATGGTAGGTTACATATTTGTCTACATACTCTGCAACCTCCTTTTTCATATTATTCCACCAGAAGTATTGCCTTAAATCTCTGTACATCCTGGTGCCTCCTGGATGCACCGAGTAGCGTGTATTGTAGGCCTCCTCTAGGATCTGTTTCTTTAATTCCTTAATTCGGGGTACACAGAGGTGATTCTGGAATCGCAGGGTCCTATCCTCATGTACTATAAACCAAGGAGACTTTCCTTTCTCTAAATTTTGCTTTATTCTTTGGAGTTCAGGGTCACTTTCCTGGTTCACTCGAATTTCCTCCACTGTGGAAGGCTGTAAGGCAAGTGCTGATAATTGAACATGTGCTTACCCATGGGACACTAGTTGAATTCCCAAGTCCTCATGATCTTTCAAGAGACTCAACTGAGTAACCCCCACAGTATTTAAGCTATGTTGCGCTTTCATACTCAGGGCGTCTGCTGCAACATTTGCTTTTCTTGGATGATATTGAATCTGCAAATCATAATCTTTAAGCAACTCAAGCCAATGCCGTTGCCTCAAATTGAGCTCCTTTTGGGTGAAGATGTACTTCAAACTTTGATGGTCAGTATAAATCTTGCATGGTACTCCATACAAGTAATGTCTCCAAATTTTCAGTGTAAACACTACGACTGCTACTCTAGGTCATAGGTGTGGTAATTTTTCTCGTAAGGCTTGAGCTGTCGAGAAGCATAAGCTACTACCTTGTTTTCCTGTATCAAAACACACCCCAAACCATTCTTGAAGCATCGCTATAGATGGTACTGGTAGCGTTAGGATTGGAGCGGTAGTTAATCGCTGCCTTAATTCCTGAAAGGCTTTTTCGCACTTCTCTATCCACTCAAATTTATTCGCCTTCTTGAGAAGATTAGTCAGGGCTGAAGCTATTTTCGAAAAGTTGTTAACGAACCTTTGATAATAGCCTGCTAAAACCAAAAAGCTTCTTATCTCTGTGACGTTGGTAGGCTTGGACCATTCTATGATGGCCTTCACCTTTTGGGGGTCAACTTTGATTCCGTCTTTGGTAACTAAATGTCCCAAGAACACCACTTCTTTCAACCAAAACTCACACTTCTTTAGTTTTCCATAAAGTTGATGCTCCCTCAAGGTTTGCAACACCATCCTTAAATGATCAGCATGCTCGTCTCTGTCCCTAGAATAGATAAGAATGTCATCTATGAACACCACCACAAACTTGTCTAAGTAGGGTTTCAAGACTCTGTTCATAAGATCCATGAAAGTTGCAGAGGCATTGGTGCGGCCAAACGACATTACTGTAAACTCGTAATGATCATACCTGGTCATAAATGCAGTCTTAGGGATATCTTCAGGTTTAATCCTGAGTTGATGGCACCCTGACCTCAAATCAATCTTAGAGAAGACTCATGCTCCTTGCAATTGGTCAAACAAGTCATCTATTCACGGCAAAGGATATTTATTTTTGATGGTGATCTTGTTCAACTCCCTATTGTCAGTACACAACCTTAAGGTTCCATCCTTTTTCTTTATGAACAATACTAGGGCACCCCATGGTGACACATTTGGCCTAATAAAGCCCTTCTGTAACAGCTCATCTAACTGAATCTTCAGTTCCTTAAGTTTAGTTGGGGCCATACGATATGGGGCCTTGGGGAAGGGTTGAACACATGAGATTAATTCAATTCCAAAATCAATTTCCCACTACAGGGGTAATCCTGGTAATTCCTCAAGAAAAACATCCTTAAACTCACAAATGACAGGAATATTTTTCGCTTTCTCTTCTTTTGTTTGGGTGTCAATAACATAACACCAATACCCAATACACCCTTGACAAAACAGCTTGCTTGCTTTCATAGCGGAAATCAAGGGATAAGATTGTTCATCTCTTTGCCCATAGAAACACACTTTCCTCCCTTTTTCATCCTTTAAAATAACTTTAAGATCTTCATAGTTAATCTTAGCTCCATAAGTGTGTAAACAATTCATTCCCAAACTAATGTCAAAATCAGACAAATCAAATTGAATTAGATCCACAGGGAAAGTGGTTCCACCAATGGTAATGGGAACATATTTATAGGAGATGGGGCACTCAATCACTGAATCGTTGGGTAGCTTGATCCTACTATTGGTTTCCATCCTCCTATTTTCGAGGTTCAATTGCATGGCAGATCGGGTGGATATAAATGAATGAGTAGCGCCTGAATCAAATAATACACAAAATGGATTTGAATTTAAAAAGAGAGTTTCAGTGACTACCATACCAAAGGTGGCAACTTCCTTCTTACTCATTACATACGCTTGTCCTATTGCTGCAGGCCTTGGTGGTAGGGCCCCTTGGCGAGGTGGGGCTAAGGGTTTTACTGTCCCTTTGTTTACAGCCTTCATCCTTCGGGGCCATGCAGCAATCAGGTGTTCAGTGCTTCCACACCACATGCACTTATTAGTTCCTACTCGGCATTCGGGGTTGGTGTGATTTGTCCTTCCGCATTTCGCACAGGGTGCTGTCGAGCTTGCAGGACGGCTCTTGGGAGGAGCAAGAGAGGGTTTCTTCTGATTCACACTCTCACTCAGAGTTCCTCGCTCAAACCTCTTTCCCTTTTGGTTGATTAGATTCAGTGTTCTCAACTCTGTTTTTACTCGCTCCACTTCAGCCGCTCGCTCATATAGTTCTTGGTAAATCAAAATTGGTTACCAAGCTAACTGATTCCGAATATAGAAGGCCAAACCCTCTTCAAACCTTCTTATCCTCAACCTTTCAGATGATACAAACCCAGGAACAAATCTAGATAATTTTGTGAATTTACTGGCGTACTACATCACAATCATGGTGCCACTCATCTTCAGCTCCATAAACTCTTTCTCCTTTTACCTTTGGACCACAACTGGGTAAAATTTCACCCTCAACTCACTCAGGAATTTACTCCAGGTGTATTAAGGCCCTACGAGCTTATCCTTAACAGTATTCCACCAAATGTCAGCTTCACCGGTCAAATAATACGTCCTAATATTTACTTTCTTTTCTTCTGGGACTTCGACCACTGTAAAGATTTTCTCCATTCCCCTTATCCATTCTTCCAATACTACTGGATCATAAGATCCATCATAAACTTTAGGGTTGCGTTGTGCTACCCTATTTGCTAATTTATCATCTTTAGAAGGGGTTTTAGTAGGTACTTGGGGAATCCGCTTCATTAATTTAGCTACTAAGGCCGGCCAGTAGTTCGGGTCCCTAATATTGTTAGCTAACTCAGAAGGAATCGGTGATATTTAGCCAAAATTTGGTGGCACATTATGGGAGGCTTGATCACCCGATCCCTGGCCATAATCCGAGATTTCCTCTAGATGAACCTCTTCGTTGTTGTGCACTGATTCTGACATTCTGATTATACATTAAACGAGACAATTCAATAACTGGAATACTCAAACATATAAGACAAGCATGCCCAATAAATACATTTAATATAACACAAAGATTATTGAAAACAAACCCAAAACTTCATTATATCATTTGATAACTGCTTATTTACATGCATAACTGCCTGTTTATACACATGATCAGCAAAACATACTACATCTAACTGACTAGGCAAAGTTAGTTTTAACTTCTAACTCAGCTCCAAATACTAACTAGCCCCAATATACTAGGTCCGTCACATAACCAAAAAGAGATACGGACCACGTCATCACGGTCAGAGAAGATCTAACTGACTATATACAACGTCATATCCTACACAAAATACATCCATCCAAAACGAGCATGATATAAACAAACAGGGCTCAAAAAGAAAACTATTAACACCAACCCCTAGAACCACCTAACGATCTCCAGATGGATCGTAATCCGGGTCAGACTCACTATTAGGCTCTTCGCCTGAATTGAAGTTGCTAGCTTATGCCTCTGACTCGGCATCATCAATCTCCTACTCAACTTGTGGCTCCTGCTCAACCTGTTGCTCCACTATCGTCTCATCAATCTCCTGATCCCACTGTTGCTCTACAACCGCGTAACGCCCCAATAATACATAAATCATAGCTGCATTAACCTACCTAAGCTGAACACCAAGAAATCCATGGATGGGCGTTACGTTACCGCCGTCCGCAAGGACAAGCTTCTCTTGAATATGAAAATTTAGCCATAAAATCAAAGTATAACCTTAGAGGGAATTCACGACTATTCGAAACATTTAACAACACACGGGAATGATTATAACTTTCCAGGGTTACATCATCATACATAACTCAGTTTAATTATACAATTATAACATCAAAATACATGTTGCAGTTCGGACATATATAGCTGGAACACCAAAAGGCACCACCATAAGACATGAAAGCATCTTAGCACTTCTATCCGTCAATCTCATGGACGGTCCTGACTTATTTATCACCTTCAACTTCCCTGCCCGCCTGGGAGCTATTTACTGAACACTTTCCTAAAACAAAACATAAAAACATTTCGAACTGGGAGCCAAAACTCAATGCATGCATCCCTGTACTGATAAAGATTTATTGAGAAAGAAAAATCTGAGGACCCTCTTTACAATTCATTTTGATTTTAAAATAGGGAATGAGACGTATATAAAGCTAAGTTGCCAATTATTATCTGTTAGTGCACCCCTTAGTAACTGTTACGATCTATGTATAGGTGTACACCCGCTAAGCCGATCGGAAGACCTGACATGAAGCCGCGCGGGTAACTGGGGGGCAATGCTCTGTAACTGATAACTGGGGGGGTCAATAATTATGTGATAAATCACTGATTCAATTGGTTCATTGATGTACTTACCAAAACATTATAATTTCGATAAATACGTGCTGATTTCTAAAGATACTATCAATGAACGTACCTGGTGTCTTTAAAAGCTAGTTCGCAGAGTAAATAAATGTACTAAAATGGAGAGAATGAGAGCTTAGGCCTTGATTTTGTTCAAAATTATTATAGGCATATGAGGTTAGAAATGAACTTATTTTGATAATGAATACCTTTAAATAAAATTAGCACAATGGATACCCTTAAATAGAAAAGGCTTATAAAGAATTTGTGTGAACCAGTTAATAGATTAAACTGATAAAGTTAAATAAAGTATAGAAATGCTGAGTTAAGGTACGGTAGCGAGTTTAGGGGGTAAGGGTTTATGACGAGGGTATGGAATGAATAATCCACAACTTATACTCCCGACCTCCAACTAAGACGTAAGACCCCAATATAAACAGTTTAGGAAGTCTTCTAAAACTTTCCTGAAGGACACATAGCAAGATTCCTGCAAAAGGTTCCCTGAAATGGGGTTGGAACACCAACATGTCAGGTTTCAGTGCTGAAAAATCCATTCTACCCAGGTTCAGTAAAATAGCCATAACTTCCTCCACAGACCTCGAATTAAGGAGATTCAAGAGTCATTTTAAAGATAACATCCAGACCTATTTACCCACCAAAAATCAAAAATTTTTACCTGGCCGATTATTACCAGTTTTGTTCCAAATTGCGTCCAATTTTTCTGAAAATTTCAGCAGCACTGCTTTAGTTGTTCCTTCACTTTTTTTTACACTAAACCTCAACTCAAACTCTTTCTTAAGAGTGTATAACACACTTTGGTACATCCCAACCTCATACAACATCACCATACATAATTCCTCTTCATATTCATATCAAATAAAACTCCTTTTCCAGTCACATAAACTCACACACCTCAAATTTAACATTAGTTGGTCCAAATCTTGCATTTTGGACAAACCCTAGCTTTGGGTTACTTTGAACTCACTCCCAACTTTTCCAAAACACCATAAACAACATAAAAAATTCAATATACCAAGAGATAAGCAAAGACAAGGATAAATCATGCCATAAACATCAGTTAAACAAGAAGCTTTACATGACCAAGATGAAACCCTAGCCCTAACCTCATCCAATTTCAACTCCACCATAATCCATCAACAAAATGATTCTTAATACCATAAAAATAACATAATCCATCACTAAAACAACCAAAATAATAAACAAAAACCAACAAGATCAAGAATCAAAAACAAAAATCAGCATAGGAGCGAAAATAACACTCACTTTGAGCTTGAAAAGAGGTAGATATGCTTCTTGATGCTCATGGAAGTGAAAGAGGTGTTTGGGGGTGGTGAGTGGGGGATGTTTTGAGAGCTTTTGGTGGTTGAAAGGTGGCTAGGAAGGGCTGCTGCTGCTGTGTGTGCCGAGTGGAGAGAGAAGGAGGAGAGGGAAAAGAGAGAAAGTCTCTTGCAAACTTGGCGTAAAATGAAGATAAAGTGAAAAATTTTACAATTTATACCCCCATTTACTTGGCTGCAAATAAAAGTAGAAAATTCAAAATTGTCAAGCTTGATTAAGGCTTAATTAAAAGGGTTTAGCTAAACAATTAAAGATCAAGTCTTGTTGCATCGCAAACGGCCCTAAACGGGCTTGGGTTTAGCGAAAAACTGAAACCGAGTGCGCTTGCAATTTTTTTTTTCTTTTTCTTTTCCAAAGTTTGAGATAAATGGTTGTGGTGCCTTGAAAAAGAATTTTACACATTAAATTCATAATTATCAAGGCCTAACTCGATTTTCAAATTCGACTAAAACAAAATCTCGAATTGCAAAGTGAGGGCCTATCTGGAATGTCCATTGGAATCATAAAAGAAATGAGGTAAATGAAATGATATTAATCTCATGGATTAATGAAATGAAATTAATACGCATAATTTAGGGTCGAACTATTACAGTCTTCCCTTCTTAAGAAGTTTCGTCCTCGAAACTGATGAACTTAACCATAACAAACAGGGTTACCTCGAATAAATGTGGGTATTTGGCTTTCATTGCCTCCTCGGTCTCCCAAGTAGCTTCTTGGGATGTATGGTTCGTCCAGAGTACTTTAACCAATGGTATCTGTTTGTTGCGCAGCTGTTTGATCCTGCGATCTAGTATTTGAACAGGACGCTCTTCATATACTAGATCTTCAGCGATATCGATAGGTTCAGATACAATGGTATGGTTTGGATCTGGAATATATTTTCGAAGCTGAGAGATATGAAACACATTATAGACGTGCTCAAGTTCAGCAGGCAACTCTAGGCGATAAGCGACAGGATTCAACCTTTCAATGATTTCGTAAGGTCCAATGTACCTTGGACTCAATTTGCCTCGTACTCCAAACCTCTTCACACCTTTAGTTGGTGAAACTTTTAGAAAAACTTTACCACCGACTTGAAACTCTAGAGGCCTTCTTTTTTTGTCTGCATAACTTTTCTGTCGACTTTGGGCAACCCTAATATGCTCCTGAATCTTTCTTATTGTCTCAGTGGTCTCTTGGATCATTTCAGGACCTATAATCAGTGCCTCATCCAAATCACTCCTGCACAACGGGGTTCTACATTTTCTCCCGTACAGAGCCTCAAATGGGGCCATTTTGATGGTGGATTGATAACTGTTGTTATAAGAGAATTCCACCAAAGGTAAATCATCTTCCCATTTCCCTTGGAACTCCAATATACAAGCTCTCAGCATGTCCTCCAAAATTTGATTAACCCTTTCAGTTTGTCCATCTGTCTCTGGGTGATAGGAGCTACTGAAGTTTAGTTTGGTTCCAAAGGCCTTTTGAAGTGCTTGCCAGAAGCGCGCTTGGAATCGTTGATATCTAACTGAGACTATGTCTAGAGGGATCCCATGTAGACGGACTATCTCCTTAACATACAGTTTGGCTAGTCTTTCTATTCCCCAAGAATCCTTAATTGGCAGGAAATGAGCCGACTTCGTGAGTCGATCAACTATGACCCAGATAGCATTCTTCTTTGAGGCAGAAATGGGTAAACCCATAACAAAGTCCATTGAGATTGAATCCCACTTCCAAGTGGGAATTTCTAAGGGTTGTAGTTCACCCATAGGGCGCTGATGCTCTACTTTAAATTTCTGGTAGATTAAACACTTGTTCACATATTCTGCAACATCTTTCTTCATATTATTCCACCAAAAATATTGTCTGAAATCTCTGTACATCTTTGTACCTCCTGGATGCACTGAATAACGAGTATTGTGAGCCTCTTCCAAGATTTACTTTCTTACTTCCCCATTTTTGGGCACACATAGGCGATTCTGGAACCGTAAAGTCCCATCCTCGTGTACTACAAAACCCGGAGACTTCCCCTTTTCTAAATTTTGCTTTATGCTTTGGAGTTCGGGATCACTTTCCTGAGTCAGTCGAATTTCTTCCACCAGGGACGACTGAACCGTAAGTGCTGATAATTGAGCATTCAATTGCCCGTGAAATACTAATTGAATCCCAAAGTCCTCAAGTTCTCTCAACAGGTTCAATTGAGTAATCACCACAGTGTTTGAGCTATGTTGTGCCTTCCTACTCAAGGCATCAGCCACCACATTTGCTTTACCAGGGTGGTATTGAATCTGCAAATCATAATCTTTAAGCAACTCAGGCCAATGTCGTTGCCTCAAATTGAGCTCCTTTTGGGTGAAGATATACTTTAAACTTTGATGATCAGTATAGATTTTGCACGGTACCCCATATAAATAATGCCTCCAAATTTTCAAGGCAAAGACCACAGCTGCTAGTTCCAGGTCATGGGTAGGATAGTTTTTCTCGTATGGCTTGAGTTGTCGAGAAGCATAAGCCACTACTTTGTCCTCTTGCATCAGTACGCACCCTAGACCATTCTTCAATGCGTCACTATAAACTGTATACTCCTTTCCTTCCATTGGTAACGTGAGAATTGGGGCGGTAGTTAGTCGCTGCCTTAGCTCTTAGAAAACTTTCTCACATCTTTCAGTCCACTCAAACTTATTCACCTTCTTCAATAGATTGGTCAATGGTGAAGCGATTTTCGAAAAGTCCTGGACAAACCTTCGATAATAACTTGCTAAACCCAGAAAACTTCTAATTTCAGTGACATTGGTAGGCCTTGGCCATTCTATGATTGCTTTCACCTTTTGGGGGTCAACATTAATTCCTTCTTTGGTAATCACATGCCCCAAAAATACCACTTCCTCCAGCCAAAATTCACATTTCTTTAATTTGCCATAGAGTTGATGCTCCCTCAAGGTTTGCAGTACTGTTCGCAATTGGTCAGCATGTCCATCCTTATCCTTAGAATAGATAAGGATGTCATCTATGAACACCACTACAAACTTGTCTAAATAAGGTCTGAAAACCCTGTTCATAAGGTCCATGAAGGCTGCAGGAGCATTAGTGAGACCAAAAGGCATCACTGTGAACTTATAGTGACCATACCTGGTTCTAAATGCTGTCTTAGGAATGTCATCAGGTTTAATCGTAAGTTGATGGTACCCTGACCTCAAATCAATCTTAGAGAACACTCCTGCCCCTTGTAATTGATCAAACAAATCATCTATTCGTGGCAGAGGGTACTTGTTCTTGATGGTAATCTTGTTCAACTCCCTATAATCAATACATAGCCTCAAGGTTCCGTCCTTCTTCTTGACAAACAACACTGGAGCACCCCATGGTGACGCACTTGGCCTAATAAAGCCCTTTTGTAACAGTTCATCTAGTTGAAGCTTTAATTCCTTAAGCTCAGTTGGGGCCATACGATATGGGGCTTTAGAAATAGGTTGGGCTCCAGGAATTAATTCGATCCCAAAATCAAGTTCCCTCTGCAGGGGTAGTTCTGGTAATTCTTCTGGAAAAACATCTTCAAATTCACAAACCACAGGTGTATTCTCTACTTCCTCTTCTTTTGTTGGGGTGCTGATAGCATAACACCAATATCCAATACATCCTTGATATAGCAGCTTACTTGCTTTCATAGCAGAAATCAAAGGACAAGAGTTTGCCTCTCTCTGCTCATAAAAACACACTTTTCTCCCTTTTTCATCTTTCAGGATAACCTTAAGATCTTCACAATCGATTTGGGCACCATAAGAATGCAACCAATTCATCCCCAAAATGATATCAAAATCAGACAAATCAAATTGAATCAAATCCACAGGGAAGGTGGTTTCACCAATGCTGATGGGAACAAGTTGATAAGAGAGGGGGCACTCAATCACAAAATTATTGGGTAGCTTGATTCTGTAATTGGTTGCCATCCTTCTGTTCTCAAGGCCCAATTTGTTTAGCAGATCGGGTAGATATAAACGAATGAGTGGCACCTGAATCAAATAATACGCAAAATGGCTTTGAATTTAAAAAGAGAGTTCCAGTGACTACCGTACCAGAGGTAGCAGCTTCCTTTTTGTTCATCACAAATGCCCTTCCTGCAACTGCAGGCCTTGAAGGTGGAGGTCCCTGGCGAAGCGGGGCCAAGGGTTTCGCGGCGCCCTTATCTATAGCATTTAATCGTCGGGGCATGCAGCGATAAGATGTTTAGGACTTCCACACTTCATGCATTTGTTGGTGCCAACGCGACATTCAAGAGTGGTATGATTTGTTCATCCACATTTCGTACAAGGTGCTGTTGAGCCTGCAGGACGACTCTTGGAGGGAACAGGAGTAGGTTTCTTCTGGTTCTGCTGGTTCTGGTTTACACTCTCACTTGAAGTCCCCCGCTCAAACCCTTTTCTCTTGTGATTGATTGGATTCAATGTCTTCAACTCCGTCTCCACTCTTTCCACTTCGACTGCTCGCTCATATAGTTCTTGATAAGTTAGCATTGGTTGTCCAGTTAACTGATTTCGAATATAGAAGGCCAAACCTTCCTCAAACCTTCTCATCTTTAACCTTTCAAATGACACAAATTCAGGGACAAACCTAGATAGTTCGGTGAACTTACTAGCATACTGCATCACCAACATGCTACTGCTCATTTTTAATTCCATAAGTTCTTTCTCCTTCTGCCTTTTCACCACAGCTGGGTAAAATTTCGCCCTCAGCTCTGCTAAGAATTTATTCCAGGTGAATTCAGGCCCTTCGAGCTTATCCTTCACTGTATTCCACCAAATGCCAGCTTCACCTGACAAATAATATGTCCCAATGTTCATTTTCTTTTCATCTGGTATCTCAACTACTGTAAAAATTTTCTCTATTCCCCTTATCCATTCCTCCAATACCACGGGATCATAAGACCCGTTGTAAACTTTAGGGTTGCGCCGTGCTACCCTATCTGCCAATTTATTCTCCTTGGGAGGGGTTTCAGTAGGCACCTGGGGAATCCGCTTCATCAATTCAGCAACTAAGGTTGGCCAGTAACTCGGGTTGCCTAAGTTGCTAGCTAACTCAGAGAGCAACGGTGGCATGTCACCATGTGGTGGCCCCTGACACGAGGCCTGATCACCCGATCCTTGGCCTTGCTCCGAATTGTCCTGTACGTGCACCTCATTGTCGTTTTGCATTGTCTGAGACATTCTGATTAGACATTAAATAAAACAATTCAGACACTGGGACTCCAGACATACAAAATAAACATGCCCAATAAATACATAGGAGATGGATCAAAGAACATTTCATAACTCAAGGCGCCACCATTTCATTTCATAACTGCTTACTTACATACATAGTTGCTGATTTATACACATGAACAACAAAAGCATATAACACCTGCAAGCCTAGTTCTTACTCCTAAACACTAAACACTAAATAGCCCTTAGACACTAGATCCGTCACATGACCAAAAAGAGTTACGGATCATGTCGTCATGGTCAGAGAGGATTGGACTAACTATATACAATGTCAGATGCCCCACCAAAATATAACTATCCGATCCAACCATACCATATCTACATACAGAGGGCTCAAAATGGAAACCACTACCCTGACCCTTAGAATCACCTAACGATCCCTAGATGGATCGTAATCTGGGTCAGACTCATCGTCAGGTTCTTTACCTGAATCGAAACTGCTCGTGGATGCCTCTCACTCGGCATCATCGACTTCCTGTTGAACTTGTGGCTCATGTTCCTCCTCTAAGTCCACCATCAACTCGTGCGCCTCTTGCTCCCCTTGCTGCTCTATCCCCATCTCATAACTGTCTTGATCCCCCTCGGGATCCTCCTCTGGGACGTCCTCCTCCCCCTGGAGATCCTCATCCCCATAACTAGAACTAATCACCACTAAGTCTGGGGTGTCAGGGATGTGTATCACCACGTAGACCTCCCCAGGGCTCTCAGGCATCAGTGGGGTGCCTGGTGCGGGTGGGATGGGTGGCTCCTGTGCTGGTGCTGGGGCTACAGGAGGGGGATGGACCTGATGGAGGGGAAAGACGTGTTGAAGAGTTTTCATAGTAATTCCCCTTAATTCAAACTCCTTTCTCAACAACAATTCCGTAGTGAGAGTCATCCAAGCCCCCTGGGCCTGAAACCTAGGCCCGTCTAAGCCTGGGTTCCCTGTCATCATAAAGTCGTAATAACGATGCCTGAACTCCACCCACGGCCCAACCGGGGGTAAGGACCCCAACAGTCTCTGCGCACGGACCGTAATACTGTGGAACTCGAAGTAGGGGTCCTGTGCGTGTGCCTCCATACTAATATGGAGCAACGCAATGTGAGCTATCATTGATCTGCCCGGTAACATGTTAACACCTTAGGAATCCATCTAACAAAGAAAACACATATGTGAGAGGTAGGCATAACCATAGCCATTCATAAATAAGGAACATGCAAATAAAAGCAACTTGCATTCTCCTAATATCACCCTAGCAATATACGATAGCCCCCCTTAGCAACCACTCTCACCCTATTGTTTCTAGCTCTACCTTCCTCAAGAAAATCTCAACCTAGCTCTGATACCAAATCTGTAACGCCTCAATAATACATAAATCATAGCTGCATTAACCTACCTAAGCTGAACACCAAGAAATCCATGGATGGGCGTTACGTTACCGCCGTCCACAAGGATAAGGCTTTTCTTGAATATGAAAATTTAGTCATAAAATCAAAGTATAACCTTAGAAGGCATTCACGACCATTTGAAACATTTAACAACACACGGGAATGATTCTAACTTCCCAGGGTTACATCATCATACATAACTCAGTTTAATTATACAATTATAACATCAAAATACATGTTGCAGTTCAGACATATATAGCTAGAACACCAAAAAGCACCACCATAAGACATGAAAGCATCTTAGCACTCTTAGCACTTCTATCCGCCAATCTCATGGACGGTCCTGACTTATTTATCACCTTCAGCTTCCCTGCCCGCCTGGGAGCGGTTTACTGAACACTTTCCTAAAACAAAACATAAAAACATTTCGAACTGTGAGCCAAAGCTCAGTACATGCATCCCTGTACTGATAAAGATTTATTGAGAAAGAAAATTATGATGACCCTCTTTGCAATTCATTTTGATTTTAAAACAGGGAATGAGATGTATATAAAGCTAAGTTGCCAATTATTATCTGTTAGTGCACCCCTTAGTAACTGTTACGATCCATGTATAGGTGTACACCTGCCAAGCCGACCGGATGACCTGGCCTGAAGTCGCGCGGGTAACTGGAGGGCAATGCCCTGTAACTGATAACTGGTGGGGTCAATAATTATGTGATAAATCACTGATTCAATTGGTTCATTGATGTACTTACCAAAACATTATAATTTCGATAAATACATGCTGATTTCTAAAGATACA
>JACYFF010010365.1:10758445-10779605 GCA_017589665.1 Selenicereus undatus | reverse complement strand
TATATATATATATATATATATATATATATATATATATATATATGCGCCAAAATTGTTGAGTGATTTTTGAGGGGGAATGGAAAATTAAAGACAAAAGAAAAGGAAAAATGATTCCTCAAATACTCACAATTGTCAGTCGTAGTACTTAAGGGTCGGTCCACAGGGAAAACGTGAAATTTATGGTCAATTGAAAAGGATGTATTAACTGATTAACTACACTAAACCAAATTAAATTATTCAAAGAAACATCAGGGCTCAATTTAAATTAAATGATCCTAATCAAACCAAGCCTAAATTTTTGACTAAATGTGAGGATATTAAGGAGATTTAACTAGCTGTAATCGACTACTAAAATCAGAGCCTAAAACTATCTAACTTGACCTGAAATCAACCAAATTGCTTGAACAGGGACACATCTCATTCAACGGCAACAACAGAATCAACCAAAACAGAGCCTCAGTTAATCAATCAAAAACAGCATTCTGTTGTGCCAATTCACCTCACTAACCAGCAACAAGGGAAAACAAACAGAACATCACAAAATCGCAGCAGCATCTTTCAACATTAATCGAACCAAAACAAACGAAATCAACATAAACGAACTCAACAATAATCCAACAGCAAGCGAAAGCAGGGAAATCAGCAGAGGAGGGGAATTCGAACCTAGCTACAACCCAACTTTGATGGCCACTAGGACCACCGCAGCAACCCAGACACAGTGAAGAATGGCAGAAGAACACGAACAGAACAAAAAAATTTCGGGGAAAGGGGATTCAAATGAAACTTGACAACTAACATACGATTTCTGTAAAATCAAACCCAAATTGTGAATTACAACTAGAAAATAAGAGATTGCAATGAATTCAAACCCTAAACCGAATCTAAAACCTAACCCTAATTTCTGAAATTCGAAAGCAAGAAAACAAAATTGAAGAACATGAATCGAAATTGACATTAACAACGAAATTGAACGAAACTAAACCTAAAATGAAATTAAACCTAATCTACTCCTAATTACCTACCTCTACGCTACCTCCCCTCCTTCAATGGCGTCTGCACCTTACTTTATACCCGAAACCTCCTTCAAATCTCGACCGTCGATTGGGATGGCGTGCGTGGATGGCTAAGATGAAGCCAGTGAGGTTGAAGACGTGGATGGTGGAGATGGTGGGATGGTGTTTCTGAAGTGGTGGAAAACCGTGGGTGAATTTCGGTGGAATCGGGGTTTCCGATTTCTGGGTTTCGTGGAAACGGTGGCTGGGATGGTTATTGGGTGCAAGAGGGAGCAGGGTGGAAGCGAGGATGGTGATGGGCCTGGGTTACGGGGTCAAGGGGAGATTGGGATTTACTGGGTTATGGAAGAAGAAGTGTCGGGGAGAGAGAAGCAGACGCGAGGAAGAGGGAGGAGAGAGAAACACGCGAGGAAGGGGGCTGTTTTAATGGGAATCGGTTCAGCTGAACCGGCCGGTCCGGTTCACTGGACCGGTTTGGTTTTTTTTATTTTCTTCTTCTTTCTCTGGCTAGTTTTTCATCGATTTTTGGCCCAGTCCTTCAACCTCTGACAATTCTTCTATTTTTCTCACTTTTTCCGCCATTTAAGCCCCTTTTCCGCATTTATTCAAAATCTGCAAAATAAAATAAAATCAATTAAAACCCTTAAAAATATTATTAAAACGAGCATAAAACCGGTAAAAAAGTACCTTAAAAATATCACATTTTTAGCTCAAACAGTGTGTGTGTGATATAAATACACAAACACAGACACAGACACACATATGCATAATATATATATATATATATATATATATATATATATATATATATATGTGTGTGTGTGTGTGTGTGTGTGTGTGTGTATATATATATATATTAGTATATATTTATTTATATTTACATTTTGATTTTTTAAATTTGGTAAAAGTCAATGATTATATTTGGTTCTATCTATACTATATATAAAAGCAATGTTATGATGATGTGGAATTTTTTTGCATTCTCATTAATTAGAGATTTGGAACCCTTGGATTCATTCTCTCTCCTCATCACAACCATCCGATTGTTAAAAATAGTTAAACTTATAATTTTCAAATCTTTCACATAGTACTAAGGGAAAAAATCATTAATAAAAAAATAATCATAAAAAAGTATAATCTTATGAAGTATAATTCCATAATTGTTGAAATGAGGATTATGGAGTATTTTTTTTCTATAAGGAATTATTATGTAGTGATTAGTGATTATGAAAATTATAAAAAAATATCCTTCTTAAACCTTTTGAATTCATTCTATCTCCTTATCACCACTAGATTATAGAAAAAGATTAATCTCGGGAAGTATAATATTGCTAAGTATAATTCCGTAATGGTGGGAAAAAAAATCATTAACAACTAAGGAAATGATCCTAGGAAAGCATAATATCGGGAAGTATAATTCTGTAATGATTGAAATAAAGATTATGAAGTGGCTATACCTTTAGTATTATTTTAAATAATAAAGTCAACTCCCAATAAAGAATAATCCCATAATTATGGAAATATGAATTATGCAGTAGTTAGTAACAAATAACTATGAAAATTATAGATAAAAAAGATTTCATTCTTGAACCTTCAATATTAGTGTAACTAGTCAAGTAGTTCTTACTCATAGTTGAAATTATACATTAGAATACGTCACATAGTTGAAATCAATTTTGCCGTCTTGCTCATCACTCATATGTGTCAAAGTGATATTTTTTACCATACTTCCAGATATATAATAATTATCCTTCCCTTCCTCATATATTTATTTGTATTTATTTGTTAATTCGTTAGCAAGTGACCTCCTCTTTTGTAATTAGTAGTGTCAAAATGCTTGATCGTATTTGATTGAAATTTTTGTACTTTTTTTGTTATAATTCCCTTCTATATGTGGCTTAATTTTCTTTTCTTGATATTTAATCTTTCACTAATTGACGCCATCATGGATTTCTTGCTACAATTCGCAATCTCACTTTTTTAGGTGTAGTTTTTGTCAGGCTTGATTAATAGTGGTGCTGTTTGGTTTGATTCGTTTATATTCTTAATTATTTCCGTCTGATTTATGACTTAGGTTAAAATTTGTTTGCTTATATTATATTATATTGTATTAGTAACTTAATTGTGTTTAGATTCTTTCATTTTTTATTTATGTTGTTCATTTATGGATTTTTGTTTGTTTTAAAGAAAAACTCTAATAATTTGACCCTCTTCCTTGGCATTTCAAATTTCTAATGGAAACAACAATGCAAACTATTTCACATGTATCTAAATTGTTTGGTGACTTATTTATTTACTTCAATTAAAAAATTTCAAATATCTATACTACAAATTATAATATGATTTTCATAATTTACAAAAGTTACTGTTAAGATATATAAAACAAACAAAAAAATTTTACTATTTTGGAAATTGAGTGAGATGGTTGGGTTGGGGTTTAGAACAATATGGAGGAGGTGTTGGAGGATTTCATTGGGTTAGGAACCCTAGCAGTAGGATCAAATTGCATTAATGGACATATGGGATGAGTTTAATATTAAAAAGTTGATCCTAATTTATAAAGTCTTTAGAAAGATTTTGATTAACTTATTCACCTTCAAAATATGCCTCCAACATTAACAAATGTAATTTTTTAGTTTTCTCTTTAAAATCATCACATACGTTCAATACTACATGCATGTTTGAATCAATATAGTTTTTTGTTTTCATTGTTCAGTTAGAAACTATAATTCATGCTTGAATATTTCCATTGTTTAGTTAGAAATTACGATGCATACTTGAATACTATTTCTATATATTTTTTTTATCATGGCATACATTCAATATTGTAATGGATGCTTGAATTAATGTAACAGTTTTTGTTGTTTAGAAAAATACTGTAATCTATTCTTGAATACTATTTGTAGGTTTTTTTTATAAATCATGACAAATGTTCAAAATCATTAATCATGTCATATAGTTAACTTAAGACACAAATCACAAGGTAAGGTTATAGAAAATTTTAATTTCTTGGAATTTTTTTTTGTTTTGAAAATCATGTGTTCATTGAAATTTTGATGGGTCCTTCTGATTTCAAGAAATAAAACAACCCCATTTTAGGTTAGCTAATCGAATGAACAAATTGAAAAATACTATTTTTGGGTTTTTAAATTATGGGTTAACTAAACAGACAGTTAGACAGTCAAAACTCTATGGGTAATATGCTGCAACTAATTATGATCCATGATTTAACTAGAATATCTTAACATGAGCCTTTCTGCTAACTCATTATCTTTCCTTCTGAGAGGAGACAACTTATATAAATTGGTAGGTAGTTTCAAATCAATAGACTAGCTACCATATATGATAATTTTTATTGCTTTTCTAAATCCATCTACTATTTTCACAGTCTCCCTTTTTTCAAAAAAAAATAAAATTTGCTTAATTCAAATCACCTAAAATCACTAAATCTATGGTCTTAAATCTACAACAACGCATTTGTGTTACAACTCATAATTTAAGTGGAACACTAACCTTAGGAAGATATGCTGTTTAAAAAAGAATTTGATGACATATTTTTCAACAAAAGGTCACCTAACTTCATGATTTCAAAAGGAGGAGCCTAAGTACATCATGGATGACTGATTTTGGCGTATTGTAACTACATGTTGAGATAACTTGAATGAAATTGTGACTAGAATAAATCTATTTTTAAAGATAAAAATCCCCTAAAAGAAAAGGATAACAAAGTATATAATACTAAAAAATTCTAACTATAATAGCTAGGCTTATTAAATTTTTATAGTGAAAATTTATTTCAACTTATGACAACATTACTTACTAAGTAACTTATTTGTGTATTCTTTTCTAAATAATAATAGCAACTATGTGTCACCAACTTATTACCTATTTTATAAATCACCGTGCAAAGCATGGGTCTATACTAGTTTAAAAAATAATAATGATAATCAGAGAATTTATAAATGGTTGTTAAAAATTTTGTTTTAAACTGATTGTGTGCATTGTTTACCATTTAATCTATTTAATTTGATGTGGCCGGCAATAATTAAGACATTCTAGAATGTTTTAAGGATGTGTTAAATAATCTCGTTATTCGAAGGGACACACTGTGTGTCTCGAGGTGGTTTAATCTTTCGGCCTCCTCTCTTTCTCCTCGATCTCTGCATCAGTCGGCCCCCAGATATCTCCATCTCATCTCTCTACATCCTTCGGCCTCCAGAACTCTCTCTCTCCTCTCTAGTCACTCTATTCGTCTCTCTCATTCCGTCTCTAGATCCCTTACCTTCTCACGTCTGAAACCACCCCAACATCGCCTCCTTCTCCGCCTCCATCGCTCTCGGCCTTTTGTTCCACAACTGGTCCCTCTGTGGTTTCTTGACGGCGGCTGCTTACTGCCACTGAAGTGAGCCCGAAATTACCCAAAGGATGAAAACCACCTATTCCCCCACCGTTGGCCATGAATCTGATAAAGACACCACGACAAAGTTGTAGATCAGTCGATGGCGAGTCCAGCCGTACCATCCACGCCGCCAATGCGCCACTCAGGCGGTGGCGCTTGAGTGTACACGCCTCTGTTTGTGGGTTGAGGTTTGATTTTTGGGCGTACGTTGGGCAGATCGGTGGCTTTAGAAGATGATGGAGGAAGAAGGCTGTCGAAAGACTCCTTCATCGACGGCGCGTGTGGTCCACACGCCACCCCTCCAAAGCAGATCTGATGGGTATGGTGTACTTCCTAGCATCGTAGTCAGTTTCGCCCTTCCCCTTTGCTTTTATTTAAGGTTTAATGTATGTTTCGGGACTCTCGTGGTGCTATGTTGTTGTATGTATTTATATCTTCAGATGTAGGGTGTTTATCGGTTGTAATGTGGGTTTTCGGTTATGTATACTGGAGTATCCTCTTTGAGTCATCCATTTGGGACGTTATTTTTTTTGTTTTGGATGGGTTATAGTTTTTAGAGTATTAAGTTAGGAAATCATGCCTTTTTGTTAATGGGGATGGTGCAAACAATCGCAGGCAACTTCTCGAGGATCTGAATCCATGTAAGTTTGCCTCTCTGAGTCATCCATTTGGGGTCTACCCGAAAAATCCAGGTAAGTTTGCCTGACATTTGTGGTGTATTCGTGGTTATCCCAACTGTTAGAATTATCTTATATGATTACTGGATAGTTTGTAGTTGTGTATGCTTCCTAATTATGAGTAGTCAATTAGGATGTGTGTATGCCTCCAAAGTTAAAAGAACATGCTTATATGAAATGTGTAAATTATGTTATATGCTTTATTTCATGGTGGTTTATAGATTTTCCCAACTGTTGGACTTTATTTCATGTTTTTATGTCTCTTTATCTGTTCCAGGGTTGCTCTTATGTGCTTTTATTCAATTAGAAGATGTTTAAGCTTCAAATTATGTTGTTTATATACATAGTGAACATTTTTACTGTGCTTATGTGAAATCTGGTTCATTTGTAGATGTGTATGCTTCCTAATTAAGAATAGTCAATTAGTATGTGTGTATGCTCCCAAAGTAAGATGATTATGCTTATATGAAATGTCTAAATTATGCTGTATGCTGTATTTCGTGGTGGTAAATAGATTATCCCAACTGTTAGGGTTTATTTCCTATTTTTATGTATCTTTATCTATTCCAGGCTTACTCTTATGTGTTTATATTTAATGAGAAGATGTTTAAGCTCCAAATTATGTTGTTTATATCCACTGTGAATATTTCTTCTATGCTTATATGAAATCTGGTTCATTTGTAGATGTGTATGCTTTCGAATTAAGAATAGTCAATTAGTATATGTGGATGCTTCCAAAGTAAAAAGAATATGCTTATATGAAATGTCTTAATTATGTTGTTTGATTTATTTTGTGGTGGTAAATAGATTATGTTAACTGTCAGTGTATTTTTTTCTGTTCAGTCAAAAGACTTCTTCGTAGGCGGCGCGTGGGGTACACATGTCACCCCTCTAAAGCGAATCTGCTGGGTATGGTGTACTTCCTAGCATCGTAGTCATTTTCGCCCTTCCCCCTTGCTTTTATTTAAGGTTTAATGTATTTTTTGGGGCTTTCATGGTGCTATGTTGTTGTGTGTATTTATATCTTCAGATGTAGGGCGTTCATCAGTTGTAATGTGGGTTTTGGGTTATGTATGCTGGAGTATCCTCTATGAGTCATCCATTTGGGATATTATTTTTTTTGTTTGGGATGGGTTAGATTTTTTAGAGTATTAAGATGGGAAATCATGCCTTTTTGTTAATGGGGATGGTGTAAACAATCGCAGGCAACTTCTCAAGGATCTGAGTCCATTTAAGTTTGCCTCTCTGAGTCATCCATTTGAGGTCTGCCAGAAAAATTCAGGTAAGTTTGCCTGACATTTGTGGTGTATTCATGGTTATCCCAACTAATAGAATTATCTTATATGGTTACTAGTTAGTTTGTAGTAGTGTATGCTTCCTAATTATGAGTAGTCAATTAGTATGTGTGTATGCCTCCAAAGTTAAAAGAACATGCCTATATGAAATGTGTAAATTATGTTGCATGCCGTATGTTGTGGTGGTTTATAGATTTTCCCAATTGTTGGACTTTATTTCATATTTTTATGTCTCTTTATCTGTTCTAGGGTTGCTCTTATGTGCTTTTATTCAATTAGAAGATGTTTAAGCTTCAAATTATGTTGTTTATATGCATAGTAAACGTTTGTTATGTGCTTATGTGAAATCTGGGTCATTTGTAGATGTGTATGCTTCCTAATTAAGAATAGTCAATTAATATGTGCGTATGCTTCCAAAGTACGATGAATATGCTTTTATGAAATGTGTAAATTATGTTGTATGCTTTATTTCATGGTGGTAAATAGATTATGGAAACTGTTATAGTGTATTCCTATTTTTATGTATCTTTATCTGTTCCAGGGTTGCTCTTATATTCTTATATTCAATTAGAAGATGTTTAAGCTTCAAATTATGTTTTTTATATCCGGTGTGAACATTTCTTCAGTGCTTATATGAAATTTGGTTCATTTGTAGATGTGTATGCTTTTGAATTAAGAATAGTCAATTAGTATGTGTGTATGCTTCCAAAGTAAGAAGAATATGCTTATATGAAATGTCTAAATTATGTTGTTTGATTTATTTTGTGGTGGCAAATAGATTATGTTAGCTGTCAGTGTATTTTTTCCTATTTTATGTCTCTTTATTTGTTCTGGGGTTGTTCTTATGTGCTTTTATTCAGTTAGAAGATGTTTATGCTTCAAATTATGTTGTTTTACAATGTGATGGATTTTGGCACCGGTAATTGTATGGGGTTGCATGATTCAGATTCGTTTATGGCGCTGATTAAAGCTCCCATGTATGTGATATCTCTGTGACCAAGTGATGTAATTCAGGTCATCCACCACCTTCGCGCATCCCTCTAGGTGTAGCTCGGAGAAAGTTGTAGCTCGGCGAAAGTTGAGTCCACCAGTGTCTCCCACGCAGCCAACGCCCCACTAATGCGGAGGCGTCTTGGTGTACGCGCATTCGTTGTCATGGTGTTGCTGTACTTTTCGGCATGGTTTGGGTTCGGAGGTTTGGAAGGATGAAAGAGGAAGAAGGCAGTGAGTGGACGCCTTCGTCGACGGCGCATGTTGCACATACGCCACCCCTCAGTTGCGGATCTGATGGTAGAGATCTGTTTCTAACTAAAGTTGTTAATATGTGGAAATAAAGTGTTGGGCAGCCCTGATTTGGTTGCGCTATTTTTGTGTTTTCTAGCAATCATCAGCTGTTTTGATTCCTAATTATTAGTTCCATCCAAGCATTTCCCCCCTTCCTTTTGGGGTAATGTTTCATTTATGTGGTGTCTGTAAAGGTTTCATATTAGGGCCTCATGTTTGTTTGCATTGCATCATTCCTGTAGACAGCTAGCTTGCCTGGTCTTTTTAATCTGAATTCCTTTAACTCACCCTTAATTGCTATTGCCCAAACCTTTCCTCCCATTATCTGTCTTGATAAGGTTTTCCAAGTAGGCCCTCTCCGTTCCCCCTTCCCCACCTTAAAGAGATTATTGTGGAAATTAGTAGTATCATGGAACATAATTGGACCATTAACATGAACTATACCAAATGAGTGGTCAACCTTGTGGTGGTTGTTCTTATACAGCTAAACAAGGATCAACGTGATGCGGAGCAAACTCTAAGATTGGACTTCCTCTCCCAAGCACGGGTATTGAACCCAGTAGGCTCAATATTGACTTTTGGTCAATGAGTAGGCCCTCTTAGGTAAGTATTGACTTAGGACCCTTGAGGAAGTCCAAGTAAGCTTAGGAGAGGTAGTTGGGCAATTAGTAGCCCTAAATAAGGAGCTTAGCCATTTTATCCTCCAAAACCACTTTATTAGCTTAGTTTCATTATTCTGGGGATAACACCTCATCTCACTTCTAGCTCCCTTATGGAAGAGCAAATAGGTTTTAATGTGGGCGAGTTATTTATGTACAGATAGCCCCAGATGTCTAGTTTCCATAAAGCTTTAGAACATCTCCAATTTCCAAGGTTCAAGGAAGATATAGAGCACAAATGGAGCAAGGGTCAGTGCAGGGTCTGGAATTGCACGTTTTTTATTAAGAAATTGATTGGGCTAGCAAATGGATGAATAAAGGGCTAATAATGCTTGGACAACTGGTGAGATCTTCTAGGAGCCACCCATAAGAAAAACCTCACCTTGACTCATCCAATTGAGGTAGTATATGACTTATTCAATCTGACACTAATATGGCCAATTCCAACTCAGCTTATATTCTAGATATCTCCTTCAAAATTACACCACTAATTAGGATTTTATTAGTTGATTCCCTATAATCCTATTGGTTAGTGCATACTTGGGAAAGGTGGTATTCTCCTATTTATTTGCTTCATTCTTGTAATATCTCATACTTGAATTAATGATATGAGAGCTTGATGCTTAGTATTTTCTCAAAATCTCAAATTTCTTTCTCTCTCTAAGGAAAGTGGTGAAGTTCGGTTTCATCCCTTTAATTTAATATTTGGTGCCTTAGCTTTAGAGGATTGAAGGATGAGTTGATTTATCTCTTTTGTTGAACTGTTCTCAAGTTTGATTCAATTACTAGAAGATTTGGGTTTTTTTTCTCTCTCTTGGATTATCTTGCTGGAGACTGATCTTCATCAACATTTGGGGCACATCCTCAAGGGTTTATACATTTACTTGGTTAATGGAATTCACCATGAATCATTTGGTATCAAAATAAAAAGTTCCTTCATCTTGGTAAGCCTCAATTCCATCAATCTTTGTGTTTGATTTGCTTAAATTCTATTCTTTTCTATCCTATTTTTGCCTTTAGTTCTCTCTCTCTAAATCTCTTATCCAATCCACAAAAAACACTAATTATAGTCCAAACAAAATCCTTAACCCAAACACATCCCTAAAACTCTACAAAAAGTCTTCACTAAAAAGTCCACCAAAAAGCACCAGGGCAGAATTTTGGCACAGCCTACCCAAGCTGTTTGGCATGACCATGTCACCCTCCTGCACACACAAAACGTTTCTTGCCTATGCCACCCCCAGCACACTGTGCTTCATCTGTTTCCATCCTTTACCCTCTTTTCACTTATAAACTACTACTAACTATGGCCAATGAAGGAGATGCTTCTCACTCTGAGGGCATTCCTCCTAAGCGAGCCCTTGAGATGAGGAGAGATAGGGCCATTAATACGCTTCAAGAACAAGTAAGGAAGCTCACTAAAGAGCTTGAACAAGTAAGGGGATTTGCATAATAAAATCCTTACCTTCAAGGCTATGATATTAATCCTGTTGACATCGCATACTTTTCCTCTCATGAAGACTTTGATGATAAGCAAGGAGGGCCTAGAAGAAGAAGGCATATGAGGGATGGCCTTAAGGAACTCAAAGTTGAGACATCAAAATTTGATGGCAATCTTAATCTAGAGAACTATATTGATTAGGTGCAAGCCATTGAAAGGATCTTTGAACTCAGAGAGTATAATAATGAAAATTTCTTTAAGTTGGCTATTCTTAAATTGAAGGGTTATGCTTCATTATGGTATGAGGACTTGAAGAAGAGTAGGGCTAGAGAAGTAAAATCCAAAATCAAAACTTGGTCCGAGCTCAAAAAGCATATGGATAAAAGATTCCTACCCCCCTCTTACAAGCAAGAACTCTACCTTCAGACTACCTCTCTCAACCAAGAGAATTTAAGGGAAGAAGAGTACATTAAAGAGTTTGAACAACTTCAAATGAGGGTTGGCTTGGATGAAGAGCCTGAGCTCAAGATTGCTAGGTTCATTAAAGGAATATCACCTAGCATTGCGAACAAGGTGGATCTTTAGCTTTACCTACCCTTTGATGATGTGTGTCAAAATTAAGAAGCAACTTAAGGGTCGAAAACCCTTTCAAACCACTTCCTCTATTCGCCCTCGAAGTACCCCCAAGGGTTACTCCTCCCACAGGGTTGACACTACCCCTATGTCCACTGAAGCCCTTGCTTAATAAGGGTAAAGGGATTACTAGTGAACCGCCAAAGAAGTCAGAGGGTGAGAAGTGCTTTAAATGTCATGGTCATGGACACTTACAAGCAGATTGTCTCAACCGAAGAACTCTCACTATTAGACAAGTGGAAGAAATCCAAGCTATTGAGGAAGCAACTAGTGAGGAGGAATTCAAAAATGAGGATCTACATTTGGTCACTCCGGATGTTGGTAAACTCTTGGTAATTCAAAGAGCATTCCATGTCCAAGAGGCTCCTTGTGAACCAAGTTAAAGATAACAAATCTTTCATACCCGCTGCACTATTGGAGGCAACGTGCGTAACCTCATTATTGATGGAGGAAGTTGCACCAATGCATTTGCCACAACACTCAGTGATAAGCTTCAATTACCCACCAAGGTGTATCCCACCCCTTATTCTATCTAATGGATCAAGCAGGGAAGCGAGGTAACCATTTCTAAGCAGGCTCTTATTATATTTTTGGTTAGTCCACATTATGGTGAGGTACTAGGAGATGTCCTTCCTGTATATGCATGTCACTTGTTAGCTGGTAGGCCTTGGTTGTTTAATAATCATGTGATTCATGGTGGGCATGCCAATACATAAGCATTCAAATCCAAGAATCGTAGTCTTACTTTGACCCCATTACCCTGTAAATAAGCCCCTCAAATTTAAATCGGGGAAAGGAAGTGAGAAAAACCTATATATTAATGAAATACGGGTGAGGAGAGCTATTAGTAAGAGCAAACCTTTATTTTCCTTACTTGTGATGGAAGAAAACATATATGAGGAAGTGAAACCCATGCATCTCCTAGCTCAATCACTTTTGAGAGAGTTTGTGGATGTATTCCCAATGATTTATCCCTCGGACTCCTTCCTTTGAGAGGAATTGAGCACTAAATTGATGTCCTACCAAGTGCTCCTTTGCCAAACAAGCCAGCCTATAGGTGTAATCATAATGAGTCAAAAGAGCTGCAACGATAAGAGTTGCTTGACTGTGGATACATTAGGGAAAGCTTGAGTCCGTGTTCGGTTCCCACCCTTTTGGTACCTAAGAAGGATTGCACTTGGCGTAAGTGTGTTGATTCTAGAGTCATAAACAACATCACCATTAAGTATCAGTTTCCTATTTCTCAATTGGATGATATGCTTGATGAGTTACATAAGGCCAAGGTCTTTTCTAAAATTAACCTTAGGAGTGGCTACCACCAAATTAGGATGAAAGAAGGAGATGAATGGAAGATCGCTTTTAAGACCAAGTATGAGTTATATGAAGGGCTTGTGATGCCTTTTGCTCTATCTAATGCTTCTAGTACTTTCATGAGGCTCATGAATGAGGTTCTAAGACCATTCATTAGGAAAATTTTGGTGATATTTTGATGATATCTTGTTGTATAGTCGTGATGAGGAATCTCATGTAGAACATCTTTCCTAAGTGTTCCAGTTGTTGGGGCAGACAAAGGTTACATGCCAAGCTTGAGAAGTATGCACTATTCACTCATCAAGTTGTCTTTCTTAGCTATGCTATGTCTGGTGAGGGAATTCAAGTTGATAAATCTAAGGTTGAGGCTATCAAGAGTTATCCTATTCCACTTTTCTCACAGAAGTTTGAAGCTTACATGGATTGGCCTCTTTCTACTGCCAGTTCATCAAAGACTTTAGCTCCATTGTGGCTCTCTTAACTAAATGCATAAACAAATGGAGCTTTGAGTGGACCAAGGCCCCCCAAAAGGCCTTTGAAACAATCAAGGATAGGCTATGTTTGGCTCCTATCTTGGCTCTCCCCAAGTTCGATCTCCTTTTTGAAGTTGAGTGGGATGCTAGTGGCATTGGAATTAGAGCGGTTCTCACTCAAGCCAAGCACCATCTAGCTGTGTTTAGTGAGAAGTTGAATGGTTCAAGACTCAACAACTCCACTTATGACAAGGAATTCTATGCCATTGTTAAATTCTTAGAATACTGGAGTCATTACCTCAAGCCCAAACCCTTTGTGCTCTATTCAAATCACAAGGCATTGTCTCACATCAATGGCCAACACAAGTTGAACACAAGACATACCAAGTGGGTTGAGTTCCTTCAATCTTTCAGCTTCTTTTGCAAGCACATGAGTGGGATAGAGAGTGTTGTGGCTGATGCATTGTCAAGGAGGTAAGCTCTCCTCTCGGTCCTTGAGGCCAAGGCCATTAGATTACTTTCCATCAAAGCTATATACAAAGAGGATAAAGATTGCAAGGAAGTAGTAAAGGATTCCTCTACCTTTGGCTCTTTCACTCTACAAGATGGTTTCCTTTTCAATGGAAATAAGCCTTGCATCCCTAAGAATCCTTTAAGAGACTTGATTGTCAAAGAAGCTCATGGAGGAGCATTAGTCGGTTAATTTTGCATTAACAAGACCTTTTAGATACTCAAGGAAGATTTTTATTGGCCTAAGATGGGAGGAAATGTTTATAAGGTCATCATAAGGTACAACATTTGTCACATAGCTAAGAGTAACTTCCATGAAGGCATCCACACTCCCCTTTCGGTTCCTACAAGGCCTTGGGATGACATTAGCATGGACTTTATTGTGGCCCTCCTAAGGACACCAAGGGGAAGAGAAGTTATAATGGTGGTAGTGGATCAATTCTCCAAGAAATTGTGAGGCTATGTGGTATTCCAAGAACCATCATCTCAAATAGGGACACCAAATTTCTATCTCACTTTTAGAGATCCCTATGGAGACTAGAGGGACTAAGCCACTCTTTAATACTACTTGCCACCATCAAACCAATGGATAAACGGAGTTGGCAAATAGAACTCTCGCAACCTTACTAAGGGGTATGGTCAACAAGAGTTTAAGGGATTGGGATACCAAGCTTTCTGATGCCGAATTCGCTTACAATCGAGCTCGTTCTTATACTACCTGTCATTCTTCCTTTGAGGTGTGCTATGGCCTAAACCTTCTTACTCTCATTAATCTTATTGCCATTCCATAACAATCAAAAGTGAGTTTTGAGGCCTAAGCAAGAGCTAAGGAAATAAAAAGGCTAAATGAGCAAGTAAGGTCATAAATTAAGAAAGTAAATGAGTAACACAAGCTTAAAGCCAATAAGAACTGCACTGATCTTGAGTTCAAGTCAGGAGAACTTATATGGTTGCACTTGAGGAAAGAAAGGTTCCCATTAAGGATGAAGAACAAGCTTATGGTTACAGAGGATGGTCCATACACGGTGGTACAGAAGGGGGGAGAGAATGCCTATAAAATAGAGCTTCCGGAGACAAGCAAATATCCGCCATCTTTAATGTTGAAGATCTCACTCCTTACCTTGAAGATGATGAAGAACACAATGAAGATTTGAGGGCAAATCATCTTCAAGGGGGAAAAGTTGATGTGGAGTAAGCTCCAAGATTGGACTTACTCTCCCAAGCAAGGGTATTAGAAATAAGCATGTTTAATGCTGACTTTGGGTCAAGAACTAGGTCCTCCTAGGTCAACATTGACTTGGAACCCTTGAGGAGGTCCAAGTAACTTTAGGAGAGTTGGTTGGGTAATTAGTAGTCCTAAATAAGGAGCTTAGCCACTCTATCCTCTAAGACCACTTCATTAACCCATTTTCATTTTCTAGGTAGAACTCCTATTTTGACTCAGTTATGAAAGGGAAAATGGGCTCCAATTTAGGCGAGTTATATACTGGTATCCCTAGATGTCTAGTTTCCATCAAACCTTAGAAAGCCTCCAAATTCCAAGTATCGAGGAAGATATGGATCCAAAATCAAGCAAGGGTCAGTGCAGGGTATGAAATTACATGTTTTTTTTTTAATTAAGGAATTATTGGGCTAGTGATAATTCATATTTTATATACAATTTTCTCCTTCATTTTACCTACTTTTATGTCTTTGAGATATATTTTTGAGTAAATAATGCAGATTTTATGAAACTTGCAGGAAAACTAAAATAGAAGAATTTGGATGAAGGTTGTGCAATTTTACTCGTATCGCCTACAAGTGCAAAGTCTAAAGTTCAAGTCCAAAGAAAAGAAAAGAAAAAAAAAACATAAAATGGTTTGTTTGGGCCTGAGCAAGCAGCCCAGTCTTGACCATGCCTCTCACTCAATCTCATCCTCCCCTCTTCTCTCAAGTGCTCCATTTTTCCCACATGCCTAATTCTTAACCTAGTTAAATGTCATTAATCAAAATTAATATTATACTTATGACTAACCATGACCATGCATGTAACATCCCAAATTAATTGGAATTAATTTCCATTAATTTTGGGGTATCCTAAGGGTTGGATTTCCACTATAAAAAGCGGCCAAAGTTGAGGGAAAAAGTCACTCATATCCACTCTCATTCTTCCATCCACTCACTCAAGCATCTTCTTGTCCTTTCATCTTTCATTTTTTTAGAGAAAGTCTTTGTAAGACAAGATCATTTGGGTTGAGGGGTTAAGAAGAAAATAAGCTTTGGTAGCTATTTTTCTCTTGTCTTCTCATCTCATTTGTGAGTCAAATTTGAGAATTTATACTAAATTTTATAATTTTGTGTAATTGAGTATAAGGTTTGGACATAGGTTGTGAAATATACCAATTTCAATGGTGTTTTCCCTAACTATGGCCGGCTAAACTACTCATTTCTAGGACTATGATGGATCCCTGGTAATAATATTCTTTTGCTAATTTCTTATGGGGTTATCTTTGTCTCTTTTGCATAATCTTGAGTTTATATTTGATCATCATTTACCTATGCATCTTAACACTAATGTTTAATCATGTTGATGACATTAGTTTAATTTACTATCTCAAATGAATATTAGACCTTGTAGGCTAATATGATGATTATGCAATTTGGGCTTAAAATTATAATTGTTTAAATTGAATAATTTATGCTAGAAATTAGATGAGTTATGTCTAAAAAGAATAATTCATGCTAAACTACTAGATAAATTATGTCACTTTATAATTATAATCATCTTTTTAATTCACTGCCTAATGCTTCTAGCTTAGGTTGAACAAGAGACAAATTGAATTCTCATTCGAATTAGTAAATCAATATTGGCATCAAAGGTGAAATCCAAAGTCCTAGAACTTTCTCCTATTTGATTTCTCTATACTTTACTATTTATTTGCTCTTCATTTTGTTGGTCAATTTATATTCATAATCCAACTCTGAAATTAAATTATTCTTTGTAATCGGAAAGGTAAATTTTAAAAATCGCTATTGTTCCTCGTGGGATCGACACCCTATACTCGCTAGTCTACAATTAACCTTGTGCACTTGCAAGTTAAAAGGGTTTTAAAACTATATATAAAATCCACATCAAGTTTTTGGCGCTGTTGCTTTTTTGAATTTTCTTTTCCTTTTTTTTTATTTTTTTTATTTTTGTTTTCCCCTTCCCCGCTAATCTAACAATTTTATTTATTTTTCCACCCCTTTCCCTTCTATCTTTATTGTCTCATTTCCCAATCCCTCCTAATCTAACCATTTTATTTTTTGTTCTTCCCTCTCCCATCTAATCTAACTATTTTCCCTCTCCATTCTAATCTACTCTAATCTAATCTAACTTTTTTTTAAAATTTTATTTTTGTTATTTTATTTATTGTACCTAATCTAACAATCCCCTTCCCTTTTATTTCTTTTGTTCTTTTTATTTTATTTCATTTCGTTTATTTTGTTTTTTTTATTCCCCTTCCCTTTCATTTTTTTTATTTTTTATCTTTTTTTTTTCTTATCTCTCTTTTCTCTTTTCTTTTTATTTTTGTTTGGTGATTGTTGTGGTGATTTCATTCTTTTCTCTTTGTTCCTTATTGGTATATGCTTGGTAGACGTTCTTTGTGCTTCGATCCTGAACCATACAATCCTGAAATTGAACGCTCTCTTCGCAAGATAAGAGCTAAGAAAAAGGAATCTAAGAACAAGTTGGCTGAAGAACAACCAACCCCACCACCTAAGCAACTTAAAGAGTATTTTACCCCCGCCACCTATGACTCACCAACTAGAACCCATATGCCCACTGTTACGGTGTCATTTGAGATTAAACATTCTCTTATCCAAATGCTCCCGTCGTTTTATGGGCTATAGTCTGAAAATCCTTTCAAGCATGTTGATGCATTCTTAGAGATTTGCTCTACTGTGTTTTTACATAATATCTCTGATGATGCTCTTCGCTTGCGGCTTTTTCCTTTTTCTTTAAAAGACAAAGCTAAAGCTTGGTTGGACACTAAGACAAATATCACCACTTGGGATCAATTGCCAAAGGAATTCTTGAAAAAGTTTTTCTCCATTGGTAAATTGACTGCCTTAAGACGTGCTATAACTACTTTCTCACATAATAAAAATGAACAATTGCATGAAAGTTGGGAAAGGTTTAAAGAATTGTTGCGATGTTGTCCTCACCATGAGGTACCTACGTGGCAACTTGTCCAAAGTTTTTACTCTGGTTTAGATGAGCACAATAGGCAGATGGTTGATGCGTCATGTGGTGGTAGTTTTTTGTACAAAACTCCTGAAGAAGCTTGGGAATTGTTTGAACATTTGAGTGAGAATTCACACTTGCATGCTACTTCCTCACATTCTGATTTGCCTAGGCATTTAGGAAGTAAAGGGGGGATTTATGAGGTTTCACATTCAATTGACCTTTCTAGTAAAGTTGATGCTTTAGCTAAGAAATTTGATCAATTGTTGTGTATGAACAAAGTGTCTAATGCCCCTTCTATGCAAGATGTGTGTTCGATTTGTGCTAGTCCCATGCATGCTTCTGTTGATTGTCCGTGTATTGGTAAGTCTAACTGTATGACTGAACAAGTGAATGCTACCCAAGGATTTCCTCCATCCAATAATCCTTATTCTAATACCTATAATCATGGTTGGAGGAATCATCCTAATTTTTCATGGAGGTCTCAAAATGTTGAGAATCCTCACGTGCAGTCTTACAGACCTACCCCTCCTGGTTTTCAAAACCAGAGATATGCTCCTCCCTCTTCTCATCAAGCTCCAACTGGGAGCTCTGATATCGACAAGGTACTTTCTGCTCTTGATACCTTGACTTCTGTTGTGCAAAATATGGATGCTAGGGTCCAAGGAATTGAGTCTAAAATGCATATTGTTGACTCTCACTCACACTCTATAGCTAAGTTAGAAACCCAACTTGGACAACTAGCCATAGCTGTAGGTAAAAGAGAAGAAGGAAAACTTCCTAGTCACCCCGTCCAGAACCCTAAAGGCCAACAATTTGAACAATTGAAAGCTGTAATGGTTCTTAGGAGTGGTAAAGAAGTAGACAACAAGGTGAGTGAAAAGAAACATGATAAAGATGAAAGACTTGAGACCATGGAGAGTGATATTGAGATTGAAAAAGAGAATGACCCATCCCCTTCTCCTGCTATGTCTGACCCCATTGTGACATATGAGCCAAGGGTTCCTTACCCTCAAGCTTTAGATGCACCGTTCCCTTCCAAGAAAAACAAGCAAAGACATCAAGCAAGTTAAGGTCAATCTTCCCCTCTTGGAAGCGATTAGACAGATCCCTGCTTATGCTAAGTTCCTTAAAGACATGTGTACTTTTAAAAGAAAATCCAAAGATGACAAGTCTAAAAAGGTTCTTCTAAGTGAACAAGTGAGTTCAATTATGAAATGTGATACTCCTCCTAAGTTCAAAGATCCTGGTGTCCCTACTATTTCATGTTTTATTGGGAGTCACAAAATTGAAAGGGCGCTTTTGGATTTGGGTTCTAGTGTCAATTTGATACCCTATTCTGTTTACTTAGATTTGGGATTAGGTGAACTGCAACATTCCAACTGTACCCTTCAGCTTGCTGATAGGTCAGTTAGGACTCCTAGGGGACGAATTGATGATGTCTTAGTGCAAATTGATAAAGGATTCTTTCCTGTTGACTTTGTTGTGTTGGACATGGACCCTACTCATGCCTTTAAGCAGATCCCTCTTATTTTAGGTCGTCCCTTCCTAGCCACAGCTAATGCCACCATTAACTGTAGATCAGGAGTGATGGATGTCTCGGTCATGAACACGAGGGTTAGGCTTAACATTTTCAAAGCCTCTACTTGATATTGTCTGGATGAAAACATTAAACTTAGCGCTTGTTGGGAGGCAACCCAATCTTTTTAGGTGATTTTTGAGTCTTGTAAATTTTTTTTTCTCTATTTTTCTTTTTGATCAAGGTGTGCTTGTGTTTTTTGGGTGTGATTCTTCACTTGGTTTTTGGCTTTTGAGGTTGGTGATGGTTGTGAAGGTACTTTGGGAGTTTGATTGTTGAGCTTACATGGAAACATATTCCTCATGCTATCAGGTTGTGTTGCTCTTTTCTCCATTTTTCTATATCTTATTTTTTCCAACATTGAGGACAATGTAAGGTTTAGGTGTGGGGGGAAGGCTAAATGACGATGAGAATATTGAGAAGGATTAAACTTGAAAATTTTGGGTGAAGTTGATTTTGGGAAAAGATTGAGTGTCCTAATCGTGCATGTCTTACTCCTATTATGTGGATTCGATTCATGTGACTCATGCTTACTAGAGATTATTTCTAGTTTTGACTAGTCGAGGGCCATAATTTTTGCTGTGCTAATGCCACTATGTAGTCGATTTTGAGTATGAGATGTAACCCCATTTACGATGTCGTGATGAGTATTCGATAAGGATTGAGTTTTCCTTTGAGTCAAACAAAAAAAAAGAAAAAAAATCAAATAAATGAAATTAATTGAGTTCTGATTTCGGTACCAATGTTCAGATCCTATCTATATCCATATCTTTAATTGTCTGAATATGTACTAAGTGTTTCTCTGAGTGTTATCTTCATTCATATCTTTATCCACTCAAGAAAGCACATGAAATCAAGTAACTTCTGAAAATAAAAAGCTCAAAGTCTCAAAAAAAGAGAAAAAAAAAACAAAATAAAAAAGTTGATTTGGCATTGGGGACTCGATTTTAAAAGATGCTCTTGTGATTTTTGTTATGTGGGGTGAAACTTCGTGCTTATGGTTTGCTACTTGGTTTCGTTGTGTACTTAATTTGCTTGAATCTTGGCCTATTGACTTGGTTGGAATTGGAAATCTTTGATAATGAGTTGTGGGTTGGTAGTGAATTGATATATGTGATTTGGAGTTGGCATTCATAGTTGGGTCACTTGATATTCATACCTAATCCTATTCTTTTCCTGCTTGATGGTTTGAACAAATTCGTGCATTGTTGTTGATCTTTGCTCGAGGACTAGCAAAGTTCTGGTGTGGGGGAGTTGATAATTCATATTTTATATACAATTTTCTCCTTCATTTTACCTACTTTTATGTCTTTGAGATATATTTTTGAGTAAATAATGCAAATTTTATGAAACTTGCAGGAAAACTAAAATAGAAGAATTTGGATGAAGGTTGTGCAATTTTACTCGGATCGCCTACAAGTGCAAAGTCTAAAGTTCAAGTCCAAAGAAAAGAAAAGAAAAAAAAAACATAAAATCGTTTGTTTGGGCCTGAGCAAGCAGCCCAGTCTTGACCATGCCTCTCACTCAATCTCATCCTCCTCTCTTCTCTCAAGTGCTCCATTTTTCCCACATGGCTAATTCTTAACCTATTTAAATGCCATTAATCAAAATTAATATTATACTTATGACTAGCCATGACCATGCATGTAACATCCCAAATTAATTGGAATTAATTTCCA
>JACYFF010010365.1:10707407-10725505 GCA_017589665.1 Selenicereus undatus | reverse complement strand
TGGAAATTAATTCCAATTAATTTGGGATGTTACATGCATGGTCATGGTTAGTCATAAGTATAATATTAATTTTGATTAATGACATTTAACTAGGTTAAGAATTAGGCATGTGGGAAAAATGGAGCACTTGAGAGAAGAGGGGAGGATGAGATTGAGTGAGAGGCATGGTCAAGACTGGGCTGCTTGCTCAGGCCCAAACAAACCATTTTATGTTTTTTTTTTCTTTTCTTTTCTTTGGACTTGAACTTTAGACTTTGCACTTGTAGGCGATACGAGTAAAATTGCACAACCTTCATCCAAATTCTTCTATTTTAGTTTTCCTGCAAGTTTCATAAAATCTGCATTATTTACTCAAAAATATATCTCAAAGACATAAAAGTAGGTAAAATGAAGGAGAAAATTGTATATAAAATATGAATTATCACTAGCCCAATAATTCCTTAATTAAAAAAAAAACATGTAATTTCATACCCTGCACTGACCCTTGCTTGATTTTGGATCCATATCTTCCTCGATACTTGGAATTTGGAGGCTTTCTAAGGTTTGATGGAAACTAGACATCTAGGGATACCAGTATATAACTCGCCTAAATTGGAGCCCATTTTCCCTTTCATAACTGAGTCAAAATAGGAGTTCTACCTAGAAAATGAAAATGGGTTAATGAAGTGGTCTTAGAGGATAGAGTGGCTAAGCTCCTTATTTAGGACTACTAATTACCCAACCAACTCTCCTAAAGTTACTTGGACCTCCTCAAGGGTTCCAAGTCAATGTTGACCTAGGAGGACCTAGTTCTTGACCCAAAGTTAGCATTAAACATGCTTGGTTCTAATACCCTTGTTTGGGAGAGTAAGTCCAATCTTGGAGCTTACTCTACATCAACTTCTCCCCCTTGAAGATAATTTGCCCTTAAATCTTCATTGTGCTCTTCATCATCTTCAAGGTAAGGAGTGAGATCTTCAGCATTAAAGGTGGCAGATATTTGCTTGTCTCTCAGAAGCTCTATTTTATAGGCATTCTCTCCCCCCTTCTGTACCACTGTGTATGGACCATCCTCTGTAACCATAAACTTGTTCTTCATCCTTAATGGGAACCTTTCTTTCTTCAAGTGCAACCATATAAGTTCTCCTGACTTGAACTCAAGATCGGTGCAGTTCTTATTGGCTTTAAGCTTGTATTACTTATTCACTTTCTTGATTTGTGACCTTACTTGCTCATTTAGCCTCTTCATTTCCTTAGCTCTTGCTTCGGCGTCAAAACTCACTTTTGATTCTTATGGAATGGCAATAAGATTAATGAGAGTAAGAGGGTTAAGACCATAGCACACCTCAAAGGGAGAATGACAGGTAGTATAAGAACGAGCTCGATTGTAAGCGAATTCGACATGAGAAAGCTTGGTATCCCAATCCCTTAAACTCTTGCTGACCATACCCTTTAGTAAGGTTGCGAGAGTTCTATTTGTCAACTCTGTTTGTCCATTGGTTTGATGGTGGCAAGTAGTATTAAAGAGTGGCTTAGTCCCCACAAGTCTCCATAGGGATCTCCAAAAGTGAGATAGAAATTTGATGTCCCTATCTGAGATAATGGTTCTTGGAATACCACAGTGCCTCACAATTTCTTGGAGAATTGATCCACTACCACCATTATAACTTCTCTTCCCCTTGGTGTCCTTAGGATGGCCATAATAAAGTCCATGCTAATGTCGTCCCAAGGCCTTGTAGGAACTGAAAGGGGAGTGTGGATGCCTTTATGGAAGTTACTCTTAGCTATGTGACAAATATTGTACCTTATGATGACCTTATAAACATGTCCTCCCATCTTAGGCCAATAAAAATCTTCCTTGAGTATCTAAAAGGTCTTGTTAATGCCAAAGTAACCGACTAATGCTCCTCTATGAGCTTCTTTGACAATCAAGTCCCTTAAAGGATTCCTGAGGATGCAAAGCTTATTTCCATTGAAAAGGAAACCATCTTGTAGAGTGAAGGAGCCAAAGGTAGAGGAATCCATTACTACTTCCTTGCAATCTTTATCCTCTTTGTATATAGCTTTGATGGAAAGTACTATAAGGACCTTGGCCTCAAGGACCAAGAGGAGAGCTTGCCTCCTTGACAATGCATCAGTTACAACATTTTCTGTCCCACTCATGTGCTTGCAAGAGAAGCTGAAAGATTGAAGGAACTCAACCCACTTGGTATGTCTTGTGTTCAACTTGTGTTGGCCATTGATGTGAGATAATGCCTTGTGATTCAAATGGAGCACAAAGGGTTTGGGCTTGAGGTAATAACTCCAATATTCTAAGAATCTAACAATGGCATAGAATTTCTTGTCATAAGTGGAGTTGTTGAGTCTTGAACCATTCAACTTCTTACTAAACACAGCTAGATGGCGCTTGGCTTGAGTGAGAACCGCTCCAATTCCAATGCCACTAGCATCCCACTCAACTTCAAAAAGGAGAACAAACTTGGGGAGAGCCAAGATAGGAGCCAAACATAGCCTATCCTTGATTGTTTCAAAGTTATTTTAGGGGGCCTTTGTCCACTCAAAGCTCCCTTTGTTTATGCATTTAGTTAAGAGAACCACAATGGAGCTAAAGTCTTTGATGAACTGGCAGTAGAAAGAGGTCAATCCATGGAAGCTTCAAACTTCTGTGGTAAAAGTGGAATAGGATAACTCTTGATAGCCTCAACCTTAGATTTATCAACTTGAATTCCCTCACCAGACATAGCATAGCGAAGACAGAGAACTTGATGAGTGAATAGTGCATACTTCTCAAGCTTGGCATGTAACCTTTGTTGCCCCAACAACTGGAACACTTAGGAAAGATGTTATACATGATATGCCTCATCACGACTATATAACAAGATATCATCAAAATATCACCAAAAATTTCCTAATGAATGGTCTTAGGACCTCATTCATGAGCCTCATAAAAGTACTAGAAGCATTAGATAGAGCAAAAGGCATCACAAGCCCTTTATATAACCCATACTTGGTCTTAAAAGCAATCTTCCATTCATCTCCTTCTTTCATCCTAATTTGTTGGTAGCCACTCCTAAGGTTAATTTTAGAAAAGACCTTAGCCTTATGTAACTCATCAAGCATATCATCCAATTGAGGAATAGGAAACTGATACTTAATGGTGATGTTGTTTATTACTCTAGAATCAACACACTTACACCAAGTGCCATCCTTCTTAGTAGTGGCGAATCCAGGAATTAATTCAAGCGGGGTCGGGAGTCAAACACACATGTGATTTGAAAATTTAAATTTAACAATAGTCGTAAAAAACAAAATTACAAAGCTATTATAATCAATGCAATTGTCCTAAGTGAATCTTCATATTTTGAAACCGATATATGCTATCATCGTTCGATACTGTTTTAAAAAGATCATCCTCAAAAAAAGTAATAACTGTATCATTTAAAAACTAATCCGATGTTCCGTTGCGCAAATTGGTGTTGATAATCCTCATCATGCTCATTTGGATGATAATGTGAAATTGGTTTTCTTTCAACTGGATTTGACTGAAGAGCACTTGAATCAATTCGACTTCTCCCATAAGACGAAAGATTAGTATTTACGTCAAAATTTGGGGTTTGTGTTGAGTGTAGTGTTCGCTAGTTTCTTGATTCAAAGGAGAATTTTCAAATGTAGAAGTTGAACGAAACAATTCAGCAGTCAATTTTTTGGAATATCTATGCATTTTCAACTGAACAAAAAAAAAATTAATTAGGCAAGTGAAGGATATTCAATAATTGTAACTAATTAGAAGAGAATTGAAGCAGTGAACAACATATACAATTACAATTGACAAATGATTTCTTGTCAATTTCATCAAATGATTTCAACAATTGAAACTAATCTAACTATCAAAATAATTTAAAGGTAAACAATTGAAAATTTGACGGAAAAAAGCGAAAATTAAAACTATCTACAGTTTTAGGCCAAAACTTGGGCCAAAAAAAAAAAAGAGGGAGAGCTTTTAAGTGAATGGCAACGGTAAGGATCGAACCCAGGACACCTGAGGAAAGTGCCCAACAAAACTATCACACCCAGCCAACCATCAAAGCAATCTTCTTTTACTGCATCATTGGACATCACAAACTACATATATAGCATATTTATATATTTTTTAATTTAACTAACAGAATTTTTTTTTAAGCGGGGTCGGTTGACCCCACGTGACCCCACCTTAGCTCCGCCACTGCTTCTTAGGTACCAAAAGGGTGGGAACTGAACATGAACTCAAGCTTTCCCTAATGTATTCACAGTCAAGCAACTCTTATCGTTGAAACTCTTTTGACTCATTAGGATTACACCTATAGGCTGACTTATTTGGCAAAGGAGCACTTGGTTGGAGATCAATTTCTCAAAGGAAGGAGCCCCGAGGATAAATCATTGGGAATACATCCACAAACTCTCTCAAAAGTGATTGAGCTAGGAGATGCATGGGTTTCACTTCCTCGCATGTGTTTTCTTCCATCACAAGTAAGGCAAATAAAGGTTTGCTCTTACTAATGGCTTTCCCCACCCGTGTTTCAGTAATATATAGGTTTTTCTACTTCCTTTCCCCAGTTTAAATTTGAGGGGCTTATTTGGAGGGTAATGGGGTCAAAGTAAGACTACGATTCTTGGATTTGAATGCATATGTATTGGCATGCCCACCATGAATCACATGATTATTACACAACCAAGGCCTACCAGCTAACAAGTGACATGCATCTATAGGAAGGACATCACCTAGTACCTCACCATAATGTGGACTAACCAAAAATATAACAAGAGCTTGCTTAGAAATGGTTACCTCACTTCCCTGCTTGATCCATTAGATAGAATAAGGGGTGGGATACACCTTGTTGGGTAATTGAAGCTTATCACTGAGTGTTGTGGCAAATGCATTGGTGCAACTCCCTCCATCAATAATGAGCTTACGCACGTTGCCTCCAATAGTGCAGCGGGTATGAAAGATTTGCTCTCTTTAGCTTGGTTCACAAGGAGCCTCTTGGACATGGAATGCTCTTTGAATTACCAAGAGTTCACCAACATCCGGAGTGACCAAATGTAGATCCTCATTTTTGAATTCCTCCTCACTAGTTCCTTCCTCAATAGCTTGGATTTCTTCCACTTGTCTAATAGTGAGAGTTCTGTGTTTGAGACAATCTGCTTGGAAGTGTCCATGACCATGACATTTAAAGCATTTCTTACCCTCCGACTTCTTTGGCGGTTCACTAGTAATCCCTTTACCCTTCTCAAGGGCTTTAGCAGGCATAGGCGTAGTGTCAACCCTGTGGGAGGAGTAACCCTTGGGGGTACTTTGAGGGCACATAGAAGAAGTGGTTTGAAAGGGTTTTCGACCCTTAAGTTGCTTCTCAATTTTGACACACATCATCAAAGGGTAGGTAAAGCTAAAGATCCACCTTGTTGGCAATGCTAGGTGATATTCCTTTAATGAACCTAGCAATCTTGAGCTCAAGCTCTTCATCCAAGCCAACCCTCATTTGAAGTTGTTCAAACTCTTTAATGTACTCTTCTGCCCTTAAATTCTCTTGGTTGAAAGAGGTAGTCATAATGTAGAGTTCTAGCTTGTAAGAGGGGGGTAGGAATCTTTTATCCATATGCTTTTTGAGCTCGGACCAAGTTTTGATTTTGGATTTTGCTTCTCTAGCCATACTCTTCTTCAAGTCCTCATACTATAATGAAGCATAACCCTTCAATTTAAGAACGACCAACTTAACGGAATTTTCATTATTATACTCTCTGAGTTCAAAGATCCTTTCAATGGCTTGCACCTAATCACTATAGTTCTCTAGATTAAGATTGCCATCAAATTCCGATATCTCAACTTTGAGTTCCTTAAGGCCACCCCTTATATGCCTTCTTCTTCTAGGCCCTCCTTGCTCATAATCAAAGTCTTCATGAGAGGAAGAGTATACGATGTCAACAGGATTAATATCATACCCTTGATGGTAAGGACTTTATTATGCAAATCCCCTTACCTATTCAAGCTCTTTAGTGAGCTTCCTTACTTGTTCTTGAAGCATAATAAGGGCCCTATCTCTTCTCATCTCATGGGCTCGCTTAGGAGGAATGCCCTCAGAGTGAGAAACATCTCCCTCATTGGCCATAATTAGTAGTAGTTTATAAGTGAAAAGAGGGTAAAGGATGGAAACAGAGGAAGCACAGTGTGCTGGGGGTGGCATAGGCAAGAAACGTTTTGTGTGTGCAGGATGGTGGCATGGTCATGCCAAACAGCTTGGGTAGGCCGTGCCAAAATTCTGCCCTGGTGCTTTTTGGTGGACTTTTTAGTGAAGACTTTTTGTAGAGTTTTAGGGATGTGTTTGGGTTAAGGATTTTGTTTGGGCTATAATTAGTGTTCTTTGTGGATTGGATAAGAGATTTAGAGATGGAGAACTAAAGGCAAAAATAGGATAGAAAAGAATAGAATTTAAGCAAATCAAATACAAAGATTGATGGAATTGAGGCTTACCAAGATGAAGGAACTTTTTATTTTGATACCAAATGATTCATGGTGAATTTCATTAACCAAGTAAAGGTATAAACCCTTGATGATGTGCCCCAAATGTTGATGAAGATCAGTCTCCAGCAAGATAATCCAAGAGAGAGAAAAAACCCAAATCTTCTAGTAATTGAATCAAACTTGAGAACAATTCAACAAAAGAGATAAATCAACTCACCCTTTAATCCTCTAAAGCTAAGGCACCAATTATTAAATTAAAGGGATGAAATTGAACTTCACCACTTTCCTTAGAGAGATAAAGAAGTTTGAGATTTTGAGAAAATACTAAGCATCAAGCTCTCATATCATTAATTCAGGTATGAGATATTATAAGAATGAAGCAAATAAATAGGAGAATACCACCTTTCCCAAGTATGCACTAACCAATAGGATTATAGGGAAATCAACTAATAAAATCCTAATTAGTTGTGTAATTTTGAAGGGGATATCTAGAATATAAGCTGAGTTGGAATAGGCCATATTAGTGCCAGATTGAATAAGTCATATACTACCTCAATTGGATGAGTCATGGTGAGGTTTTTCTTGTGGGTGGCTCCTAGAAGATTTCACCTGCTGTCCAAGCATTATTAGCCCTTTATTCATCCATTTGCTAGCCCAATCAACTTAATCAAAAATGTGAAATTCCAGACCCTGTGTAACACCTAGGATTTTATTCCCTTCGTTAAGCCGATTTTGTTATTTTATATCGTCATAAATTGAAATAATATCGATGTACCTGCTTAAGTGCTGATTTTATTGAAAAGAATATTATTATTATCATTACTATTAGTTTTATTTGTATTAAGGATTATTATTGGGTACCACATTGAGCGGATTCCCGAATACGACTAGAATGTCGAACCTTGGGAATCATCCTACAATTTTTTGAATCGAACCTTAATATAATCAAAAGGCGAATAAATCGACCGATGATTGTATTAATGGTTACAGTTTAAGATTTGGAGGTCGGAAAATTGGATTTATGGTACAACGGGCTGGTATTTTTATCAGTAGACAAAACAAAATAAAATAAAAAAAAATGAAAAAGGGGCTGAAGCCCCTTTTTTTCCGAGCAATATCGCGAAGGGGATGGGGGAGGATGAATCGCGAATAGGGGGTTCCTCGACCCCCTTGCCGGCGATACACACATACACACGCCGAGAGAGAGAGAGGGAGGGGCCGCCGGCGACCAGCCGGCGTGCGCCCCGCCGTCCCCCTCCCCGGTCGACGCCCAATTTGAGCAGAGAGAGAGACAGGCGCGAGAGAAGGGAGCCGTGGGTCAAGGTTTGCGGACCCCAACCCTGGGCGACCGCCACCAGCGTGGCCACTCTCGCCGGATGCCGGCGATGAGGTGGCGAGCAGAGTAGGCAGAGGAAGACAGAGGCAGCAGCACAGCAACAAGAGGAACCGAGCCACACCGAGCCAACCCAAATCGAACCCTAAAACGGGTCCCTTAGTGTGGATTCGATGTGTGTTTCCTCTTCCTCCTATTTATTGTTAATTTCGATGAAGTTTATTGATTATTGATTATTGATTATAGTTCGTTCAGGTTGAATTCAAACTGATTATCAATGATTTGAGGAAATTATAGCGTAAATTGAACGATACCACATATATATATATTAGTCGTACTGAACTAAAGTTTATCGTTTATATTTATATAGTTTATCGATTATATGTCGTTTATCGATTATGTGAAGTTTATCGAATTTATATAAAGTTTATCAATTATATGAAATTTATTGAGTATATAAAGTTTATCGATTATATAGTTCATCGATTATATAAAATTTATTAATTATATGAAGTTTATCGGTTATAGAGTTTATTGATTATAAAGTTTATCGTTTATATATATATAGTTTATCGATCATATGTCGTTTATCTATTACGTAAAGTTTGTCGAATTTATATAAAGTTTATTGATTATATGTAGTTTATCGATTATTTGTAATTTATCAATTTTATGTATCTGTTGTTATAGTGATTGCACAGAAATGATCTAGTTATATAAATTTTATCGATTATATGTAGTTTATCGATTACGTAAAGTTTGTCAAATTTATATACGTACTATGTGAAACCTTTTTCTCCTGAATTGACGAATGCATGAGATGGCATTGATTTTAAGTTTTAGAGGTCTTTAAAAGTTCGTAAATGCTTATTCACACAATTTCTAAGTGTTTCTAAATGTTTATCGGTTAGCTGTTTTAATTGACAAGTCATTGGTAACGAAGTAATCCTAAATCATCGAATTGATCAAATCGTAGGAGTCGGGTGCCCAGTCGATAAGTCTAAGGGATCCTCTTTAAAGGGGGATTAAGTAATGAACGTGGGTTGCATAGCATCAATTGGATTGTCTTTAGCTTCACCAACCCAATACCCCCGCTTGAAACTTACACGTAACTTCAACCTCAGTATTTCAAAGTTCAGAGTTCAACGTTCATAGCTCTGCCAGGAGGCAGAGGATTAAAAGTTCAATGTTATTCAAAGTTCAAAGTTTCATAGTCCTGCCAGTTGGCAGAAGTTTCAAAGTTCAAAGTTCATAGTTCTGGGAATAGGTAGAAGTTCCAAAGTTCAACGTCCATAGTCCTGCTTGTAGGCAGATGATTCAAAGTTCAACTTTTCATAGTTATAATTCTATCAAACATTTTCTAATTCTGTAGCTCTATTGAAAGGTAGAAGAGTCAAAGTCCATATATCCTATAGTTCTGCCAACAGGTAGTAGAGTCAGAGTCCTATGTCGCAAAACCTTATCAACTAGTAGAGAAAGAAGGTCAAAAGAGACTCCCAGATCATATGATGGTTTATAAAACGTTATACTTTAATAAACAAGTGTGTAAAGTTCAAAGGCCATATTGTTGTTTACTAATCACTTGACATAGTTATATGTTTCATTGTACGGTTATTGTTCTATGTTTTAGCGAGGAGATCTATTCCTGCATATGACCTGTCACGGTATGATGTAGTGAAATCATCAGTTTAGTGATTGCATCTTATTGGGCATGAGAATTGTTTTCGTGTAATTGCTAAGTTCATATAGCCCATTACCGAATGGCATCTTCAAGGAATTTTAATGATTATGTACGACATAAATTATATGAACCGAAATTAGCTTTACTGATGTACTGAGCATCGCGTATAAGGTTTTAGCGATTATTGGATAGCATATAAGCCTTTTGTAACTAAAATCCCAGCAAGTAGTGTTTATGGGTTAAACCACATTTATTTTCTTTAAGTTCATGAGTTCATATGATTGTCCTATGGCAAGTTCATTGAGTATAGCTATTCTCAAGTTTAAGCTTTTGGTGCAAATGTTATTTCTCTTGCATTGTGATTGGAACACACTGTACGTTAGGTGAGTTCTTCAAAGGGGAGAAATTACGAACAACTGTCGTAAGTTATTATTGCATTGAAAATATATGTTTAGCGGAGGGGGTTATCCACTGCACGATTATCACTCATTTCCATCTATTATTGTTGCCCTCCAGGTTTCTGAAATAACAGGTAAAGGTCGGCCCAATTATGTCGAAATGGATTCATTGTTATCCTAGAAATAAAGCAATGTGCCTGTATGTAAGCTACAAAATGTATTATGATGTAACGGTTTGTAATTTAAGTTCTTGTGTGCCTGTATTGCATTTCATTCAGAGTCGCTTTGTATGGCTGTTTGAGCCACCACCTAAATTGCCCAGGGTTGTACTTTTCATTGTTCATTTGTTTAAGCATTGAACTGCGTTGGTTTTGGTGCTCTGGGCGGCTGGCCTGTAGAGTTGTGAACTACGGTGGGTAGCCATTGAGTTAGTTAGCCTTTATTGCTATTTTTCAGTGCAGGGAAATTATTGTAAGACTTTGAAGCTGGAAAATGGTCAATTTTCAGGGAAAACTTTGTCTGTTTCCTCCCAGGATTTAAAGAAAAAAAAACCTAATACTCCTAGCCCTAGGGTTGGGGGCATTACACCCTACACTGACCCTTACTCCATTTGTGCTCTATATCTTCCTTGAACCTTGGAAATTGGAGACATTCTAAAGCTTTATGGAAACTAGACATCTAGGGCTATCTGTACATAAATAACTCGCCCACATTAAAACCTATTTGCTCTTCCATAAGGGAGCTAGAAGTGAGATGGGGTGTTATCCCCAGAATAATGAAACTAAGCTAATGAAGTGGTTTTGGAGGATAAAATGGGTAAGCTCCTTATTTAGGGCTACTAATTACCCACCTCTCCTAAGCTTACTTGGACTTCCTCAAGGGTCCCAAGTCAATACTTACCTAGGAGGACCTAGTCCTTGACCCAAAGTCAACATTAGCCTCCTGGGTTCAATACCCTTACTTGGGATAGGAAGTCCAATCTTGGAGTTTGCTCCGCATCACGTTGATCCTTGTTTAGCTATATAAGAACAACCACCACAAGGTTGACCACTCATTTGGTATAGTTCATGTTAATGGTCCAATTATGTTCCATGATACTAGTAATTTCCACAATGATCTCTTTGAGGTGGGGAGGGGGGGAACGGAGAGGGCCTACTTGGAGTTTTTTAATCAACCCAATTTCTAGATCTACCTCAATGTTACCTAGATGATAATCCCAAGCCTTGAGTAGTGTTTCTTTGAGAGTGCAAAACATAGCAGTGAAGATGCAATAATCATCAATTTTGTGGGTTACTTTTAGTGTACATTTAAACTCATAGTCCCTGATGACAGCCCCAACAATAAATAGATCATTGGTTAGGGAGTGGTACACATTGATGTTAATCTTGTAAGTAAGGGCCACGGGCAGTTTCTAGAAGACTACACATTGCTCTGTGCGACTGTGCAGAAAAGGCCATCCTACAATGTACAGAAAAAGGCAATGTTAGTTTCAATCCGTGTCCAAAATAATGAAGAAAGAATGCACTGAAATCAAAACATGCAAGTGTTACGGTAGCACCAAATATGCCAGCATATAGTTGTAAACTTTGGGATCTTGTTCCGCTCAAATTGGTTAAAAAGATTAAAATTAATCCATTCATCCCAATTTGTTTTAAAAAAAGTGATCATATAGAGACTCCTTAAGAGGAGGAAGAAAGTGTGCCTATGTAGCACAGGCCAACAGGCAGTCCCTGAATAGATGAATACGAGACTCAATAGAATCCAAACAAATGCAACATTTGGCTTCCACATTGAGGGTAATTCTTGCCAACCAGTCCAAAGAAGGGAGGCCTATATGACAGAGCCTCCATAAGTGGTCATTTTTGGATAGGACCTCGGCTTTTCAAATTTTTGAATCACTTATTCAGCTAAGATTCAGTATGGGGCATCACAGCTTTATAGCAAGATGCAATCAAGAGTTTTTATCAAAGGAATTAGGCATTCATCACTGTTCACTTGCTGAGCAGGGTCAACTGAGATGGGGCAATGGGTAATTTGGGTGCAAATCTCCTTAGATAACCATTTCTCAACCGGATGAAGGTTCTACTGGTCATGCCTAATAAAGTGACTAACCCTAATAAAATCACAGAAGATGGGGGGGGGGGGGGGTTACTACTGATTTGATGGGCTAATGGACCTTGTTCTAACCATTTATCATACTAAAGGATGTGTTTCGGCAATCCCTAAATGAATGCAAGAGTGATCAAGCAAAATTTGTTTTGGGGAAATACTGGACACCAAAAGGGCGACTGATAAGGTTTACTCTCAGCAAAGTCTAATTTAGAGTTATGTAGGTATTTTTGTTTGATTAAGTGAACCCATAAGACATGTAAATCTTGTCGTAGAGGTACAAATTAAACCACTACTTTGATTTATAAAAAAGATTTATAGCATAGGAAAGTAGGGATCGATCCCACGAGGAAAGATTTTGATAGTAAGCTAGTTTAAGTCTAATTAATTTTACTACTTTAATTTATTTTAATTTCCCTTTATAATAAAAAAACCAATCAAATTAAACAAGTAAAAATCCAGAAAAATTATTAATATTTCCCCTAAATATTCTAAATTTAATTATGGGGAAAAAAAAACAGTAACTAGCTATCCTAAATATTCTGAAAAATAGAAACAGAAATAATAACACAATATTAGACTGAAAATTAAAATAGAAAACAACAAGCAGAAAATTAATATTAAAAATCACAGGAAGTAATCTAAATTAATATTCTAAACGTTTATAACTTTATATCTCCAAAATTATATGTAATTAAATTCAGAAAAATTAAAATATAAAATTAACTACAAAAAATTAAAACAAAAAATTAAATTTGAAATGAGAGAAATAATAAAATGAACTAATATAAATATGAAAATAAATAAAAAAATTACCCAGATTTTAGAATATAATTTTTGGACTTATTAAAACCCTAAAACCATAAAATTAAAATAAAATCGTAACTTTTTAGAATTATTAAAACAAAAACCTGCACATATTCAATTCACGAAATAATTCTGAAAAATTATGAAATAATTTTCAAAAATTACGAAATTAAATACCAGAAAATTAGAATACTTTATAAACCCTAAATTGGATTAAAATACGAAACAAATATACAAGGAAATATTTTTAACCTAATTTCTAACAAACCGGTAAATAAATGACAAAATAAAATAGAAATTAAATCTGAAAATTATAATCACACTAAAAATCAAAATCTAACTTATCTAATATTACTAAGACACTCCTAAGAGACTACTCTTTTGGGGGAGGCAAACGAAATTTTTATTAAAGCTTATAAATTGAAGAATTAAAATTGACAAACTAGAGAAACTAACTAAAAAGTAGGGAATAATTGTCAACGATACCAAATTTATGAAAAATACTTAGCATAATCTATATCCAACATGTAAATTAATATTTATCATCAACACACAAATCGATTTATCCATGAGTTAGACTGTAGAAGACACCTACCAGCGGATCTTTCTCATTTTTCTTTATATTATAATTTATTTAGGTCAAGCACTGATATAAACCCTAATATTTTTTATATTCCTAATACCAGCGCAAGAGTTTAATCAAACTAGAGCATCACATATTAGAAAAACATCATCTAACGTCTTGTAACCAATTTACCAGCAAACTGATTTAACAAAGATTTATACTGATTACTCAATTAAAAGAGATGGGTTTGAGTCATCCATGTTTAATTAGAGTGATATTTATGCCTAAAAGACGATAACATTTACATATTAAAACCTTTTAAACTATCATATGAATTCATATTAAACTAATTAGCATGCATTCTAATTAATCTAACGTAAATATCATAAATGATAAATACTAATCGTTATAGAATCATGAATAAAAATCAACTAGACAATAAAGCATGAAACTTATTTCAAAATAATTAATCTAGCATGGTTTCAAATATATCATATTAAGCACAAGGAAATTACTCACTTATATTAAAAATAAAATCATAATAACTAACCAAAGCCTTCATGTTTATCAATAAACTAAACACAAATAAAAAAATGAAAACTAGAAATACAAAAAATTCAAAATTATACTACTTGCTTACTATGGCCAGGAGATGATGATGGCGATGACAGCTGAAGATTTTGAAGAAGATGATGATGATATCTTAATGGGGATCGATGATGATGATGAAGATGTTGGGTGTGATGCGTGATGGAGAGGATGAGGACTTTTCTGACTTTGGGGGCATGCAGATGATGATCGAATGAGGACCGAGAGGAGGTGTGAGATGAGGGATTTATGAGAGGTTAGGCGTGAGGTATATAGGAGATTGTGAGGGATGGTTTTTTTTTTAATAATAATATACTACTAAGGTTTTTTTCTTTGGAATCATTTTCTTCCAAGTCTTTTAATTTCTCTTCAATTAGGAGTAACAATTTTGTAACCCTAGCCTAAATAAATCATTATTTTTGGATCAACTTGATAACTTTGCGTGTAAAATCCAAACTTCGACGTCTTCTCTTCTCCTCTTTATTTTATTAACGCTTAACCTGAAAAATATATACAATACAATAAATTAGATGAAATAATATATATAATATAATCAAAATAATTATTAAAACAATGCATGATTTATGACTTAACAAATTCTCCCAGACTTAGACCTTGGACGTCCTCGTGCAAAGAAATCTGTGACTTGGCCTAAAAACTGACCCTCTTTGTTTCTTATAAAGTCATGCATAAATATGATATTTGTAATTAGGCATTGGCTTGCTTTAAAAACAGTTTTATTCAAAATTAATCAGTTTTTCTTCCAACAAGTGAATAACTACTAGACATCCAACTACAATCAAAGAGTTTCTTCATCAGCCTCACAACATTTCTTTAATAAAGTAACAAAAGCAATAATCATCCATCTCTTTTAAGCATGCATATGCCGATCAAGAGGTCTTAAGTGTTTACGATGGAAAAATTAAGTATGGTATGGCTATAGAGATGATTGAACTAGAAGGAATAACTCATTGAAACTGATTCTAAACTTGCCTTGTATTGTTTTTTTCTCATTCTTTTCTTCTTCTTCTTCCCCTTTTTTTTTCAAACTCCACTTGCGCACATATTCGAGGCCCACATAGGATCTTAGAAATTAAACACTCTCTGTCTGACACTCACCCAAATAGAGGTGCTGGAGCAAACAATTTATTCTCATCAATATTTTTATTTTTAATTTTTTTGACTATTAGTTTGCTACGAGTCATTGATCAGCCCAAAAAGGGACATAACTCTCCTAACATGGGTTACTCCGTACACAAGGCTCAACTTGAGACCTAAACTTAAGGGGAAAAGGTACCGAGCCACCTATTCCTACCTATGTTGGTAATCTAACTTTTTTTTTTCATTTTTCTTCTTTCTTCTTTTTTTTCTTTTTTTTTTTAAGATAAGAAAAGCCACAATTTTAATGAGTTATTCTACTAATTCAATAGTCTAGGAAATAGGCTAGGTCATTTTATTGCCTCTGAAGCGGATATATAACATGATCAAATAAGATGGATAATCATGACAGTTACTCATTAAAAAGATATATGATGATCAATTCAAACTTCTCTGAATGCTAGTTAGCATGCTCAGAAGTCTTCACTCATAGAAGAATAAGTTACAAATAGCTAAGAAAATAAACATTTTTAAGCAAGCAATCCTGGCATAAACTCATATTCGTGCATTATTTATCAGAAGATCACAATATTTTTTTACTTGTTTTTTTTGTTTTGTTTTTTTTTTGAAGAATAAATACTGCAGGAACTATATGCAAGATGTACCCCGCCACACTTAATTCATGCATTGTCCCTAATGCATGCAAAAAGATAAAAATAATGAAGATAGAAGTAAAATTAAATGTATACTTCCCTGAAAATGTTGGGTTGTCTCCCAACCAACACCTTTGTTTATTGTCGTTGGCTCGACGCAATTGAGCTCATGGATCCTCTAGTCGGATCTCCTCCACTAAGCACACCTGATCTCTTTCATGAAAGTGCTTTAGCCTGTGAACATTTACTTTGAAAATTTTGTTACTAGCAAAGGATTTAATCTCAACAGCACCATGTGGATAGGTCTTTACTACCATAAAAGGTCCTAGCCATCTCAAGCTCAACTTACTAGGAAAGAGTCTCAATTTTGAATTGAATAACAACACTTTTTCACCCACCTAAAATTCTTTCCTACTAAGCTTAGCATCGTGAAAAGCTTTGGCTTTACCTTTGCAGATTACTGAATTGTCATAGGCCTCCAGGCGAATCTCTTCTAATTCCCGCAATTTCAACTTGCGCTCCTTTCCTGCTAAATCATAATCTTGACTACACTGCTTTACAACCCAATATGATTTATTCTCTAGTTCTACTGGGAGATAACATGCTTTACCAAAAACTAACATATAAGGTGACATACCTATAGGTGTCTTATATGCAGTCCTATAGGCCCAGAGAGCTTCATCTAACCTAAGACTCCAACTTTTCTTATCTAGTCTAACAACCTTTTCTAATATGCCCTTAATCTCTTTATTAGAGATTTTAGCTTGACCATTTATTTGGGGATGATATCCAGTAGACACCTTATGAGTTACATGATATTTGGCTAACAAGGCACCTAAGGCTCAATTACAAAAATGTGTTCCCCTATCACTGATGATTGCTTTAGGAACTCCATATCTATGCAAAATGAGATATTTAACATGCTTCACCACAGTTTTATCATCATCAGTTCTAGTTGCCACAACTTCAATCCACTTAGACACATAGTGAACAAGCATAAGAATGTAAGTAAAACCAAAAGAAGGGGGAAAAGGTCCCACAAAATCAACACCCCCTACATCAAAAATCTCACAAACATACACATTATGCAGAGGCATTTGATTTCTTCTGGATAAATTTTGTGTCTTTATAATACAAATGCAAAAATGGGTGATAGCCTGATTTTGCAGGGATTCAGATCTGCTGTTACGTGGTGCAATCCCGCCAATTTAATGTGTTAACAAAATTCAAAATATGTACCACACCCACTACCCCTCACACCCCACTAACTCTCAAACTGAAAAAACAAAAAAGAAAAGAAAACCAGCTACCCACTAGAGAAAACTTCCCATGTTGCAGACCCTTAAAACTGTAATCAAAGAACAAAAAAAAACTTGAAATTTTACAACGCTCACCTTAAGCAGGACTTCCCACACTGCACAATTCCAGAAAATCACATCTAACCCACAACCCCCATCCCCTACAACTTCCACGAAAACATCAACAAACCCTCCCCATCCTCATCTAGATCCCAACTTTTCACACCCTCAAACTTGTTGCTATGCTTTTGCCTCTTGTTCCCGTACTGCACAAACAAACAGGTACAATATCCGACATAGGCATCTCACGAACATCATATTTTAAACATTCATTCAGTTCACATATTCATATTTGTCACTTCATTCACAACGCAGATTGGGAGCATACCAACAACTTCATACACTGCCAACAAATTGCATGATGAGGACACTTACGAGAAACACACCATAACCAAATTTGACATAAACAGCTTCGCTCATAACACTTTAGGTTTGGATTACTTTCCCTCATCTAATCATACTTAAAATCATTGATAATGTGCACATGTTGATACATTACACCATTGATTGATATTACAGACTGAGAGCACAACAAACCCGTTGACTGTGTGTTAAGTTGAAATTATAGCGTGAGGATAAAGTTAAAACTGCTCTGCCCATCACATTCTAGGTATGTCATACCTTCGCTCTTCCCCCTTGCCCACCTAACCACTAATATCTTCAAAAATTATTAAAACTATGCATGTGTTATGAAAACCAAACAACAGCAATCCTACAATAGACAAGGAGGCAAATATTCCCACACAATCTGCATAGAACAGATAATATGAAACCTTTCAAAGCACCACACAAATGAAATCCAAACTAACTATTCTTAATTATGAAGCATACACATCTATACATAAATATATATCTACATACAAAGACATACAAATTTATAGACATACTAACAACAACTATACTGGCCCAGAATTGACAAAATACCATGCAATTAGCATATCTTTAGCACATAAAAAAAACACCAAAATCAGAAGCCTAGAATTGACAAAATATCATACAGTTAGCATACCTTTAGCATAAACAAAAATTGAGA
>JACYFF010010365.1:10688705-10705851 GCA_017589665.1 Selenicereus undatus | reverse complement strand
GTCCATGTGTATCATGTTTGATTGACGGAAAATGTTCAAAATGTTATCCAAAAAGATTTTGTACCCAAACAACATTTGATGAGCATGGCTTCACTCAATACTGCAGGCAGCGCACACCCCAACAAGTGGGCGTGAATGGACGAGAGATTGATAACCAGTGGGTGGTCTTATACAATAGAGATCTATGTGTAAAATATGACGCTCACATAGACGGTGAGCGCGTAGCTATCCGTAGCGTGATCAAATACTTATATAAGTATGTACGTAAGGGACATGGTCGTGCCACTATTGTCATTGAAGACAATACAACACATCGTGACAGTGAGCAATCTCAGCCACATAGAGAAGGAGACGAAATCCAGGAGCATTTGGATTGTCGCTACATATCTGTAGTGGAGTCATGCTGGCGAATTTTTGAGTTCAGCTTGCAACATCAATATCCTTCTGTCCAAAAACTTCAATACAATTTGCCTGGAGAACAATTAGTTGTGTTCAGCAATAGAGAGGATCTCTTTCGTATTGCGAATGAACCAGAAGCATAGCGAACAATGTGAACAATGTGGTTTGAAGCAAATAAGAAGTACCCACAAGCTCGACAGACAACGTATCTGAACTTCCCCACGTAATGGGTATGGAATTATTCTTCTAGAAGTTGGACGGTCCGTCAAAAAGGTTCTTCAATTGGTCAACTTCCGTTTGCACATCCAAACTGTGGTGAACGATATTACTTGAGAATGCTTCTTACAAAGATTTGTGGAGCAACTTCTTTTGAGGATATTCGCACCATACGTGGTGTCCTACACTCAACATTTAAGTCAGCATGCATGGCATTGGGTTTGCTTGATGATGATTGTGAATGGCATATTGCATTATTTGAAGCATCAACCTGGGCTTCAGGTGTGCAACTACGAAATATGTTTTGTTCCATGTTGATGTTCTCTAAGATTGCTGATCCAGTGCAGTTGTGGGATACACATTGGGTGCACCTAACAGAGGACCTGCTACATACTGTACGAAGGCAAACAAGAATGTCGGATATGGATTTACCATCTACTGAGCTCTAGAATCTTAAACTACTTGAGATAGAACGTATCTTGAATAGGAATGGACAATTGCTGCGAAATTTCCCTCCAATGCCACTCCCTTCTATCGAAGTTGCAGTTCATGCAACAAATCGGCTTATTATTGATGAACTTGATTATGATACAGCTCTGGAAACATCAATATTTGAAAGTTTTATAAGAGGGTTGAACTTCGACCAGTATCATGCATACAGATCAGTATTCGATACTCATAACAGAGGTGAAGGGGGGTTGTTCTTCACATATGGTAGTGGAGGCACGGGAAAGACATATCTATGGAATACTATAATCTCCAAGTTCCAAGCAGACAAACATATTGTCCTTGCCGTAGCATCGTCGAGAATTGCTTCTTTATTGTTCCCGGAGTGAAAATAGCGCATTCAGTGTTTAAAATACTCTTACAACTTGATGAAACGTCAGTTTGTTACTTCGATAAGAGGTCTGAAAGTGTAGATCTTATCCGTGAAACAACGTTGATTGTGTGGGATGAAGCACCAATGATGAACCGTTTAGCATTTTAAGTCATTGATCGTCACCTTAGAGACGTATGTGATAATCAGAATGCTTTTGGTGGGAAACTGGTCCTTCTTGGGGGAGATTTCAGATAGATACTTCCTGTGATTACACACGAGAGTCATGAATCTATTGTTGTGGCTACGATACATCGCGCAATATTCTGGAATGAATGTAGTATTTTGCACTTGCGTATAAACATGAGGTTGCAACAAATAGATGAACCCAATGAGAGCACGCACACTATAGAGGAATTTGCTAGATGGATATTACAAGTTAGAGATGGTGAAGTGCAAGGAATTGTCATTTTAGATGATGGAGAGCCTAATTGGATTAAGATACTGGAAGAATTCCTCATACGGAATGACGACAATGGTGTGTACAATTTGATCACATCAATTTACCCTGATTTTGCTACTAAGTATGAAGATTGGTCATATCTTCGAGAAAGAGGGATTCTTGCACCAACAAATGATGAAGTCAATGAAATAAACACAATCATGTTCTCCATGCTTCCTGGAGATGTGAAGAGCTATTTGAGTTGTGATAGTCTTTCAAACGCTAATGATTGTGGTCCTTTCAGTGACATAGAACCCCCTGAATTACTGCATTTCTTAAAGATTTTTGGATTGCCAAATCATTGTTTAGATCTTAAAGTCGATGCTCCGGTTATATTATTAAGAAATTTGAATTAGTCAATTGGGTTGTGTAATGGTGCTCGCTTGGTTGTCAGTAAGCTATGTGATAGAGTGATAGAGGCCAAAGTAATATCTGGCTCAAAAGTTGGAGACACTGTCCTAATACCCAGAATCGATTTAACACCATCCAATCTTCCAGATCTACAGCTCAAAAGACGACAGTTCCCTCTAAAACTAGCGATTGCAATGACAATCAACAAAAGTCAAGGGCAAACTTTGAATAAAGTTGATGCATACCTTTCAAGACCTGTGTTCAGCCACGGTCAATTTTATGTTGCACTGTCACGTGTTTTATCCCCTTCTGGCTTAAAAGTACTGCTTTGTAAAAAGAGATGAGTTCCAGTAGATGTTATAAAAAATATTGTCTATAGGGATGTATTGAACCATTTGTAGATTATTTTCTCGTATAGTTTATTCATTTCACCTATTATATTATATCTGCTTAGTGAACCTATTTTCAATCACACAACAATTGTGTAATTTACAGTAATGTACTTCCTTTCACAAATACGTTGTGGTCATTGCTTTATTATGATACCATACTATTTGCTTTAATTTCTTTAATATTACAGACATGACATCTTTAGCACCTACATTTATGCCTATATGCACCATCAACCCTTGCAATAGATCTATAACATTGATAGTTCGGCTCATGCGAGCAATGTCTGTTCGAGTCTATGGGCGACGGACAATATGGAAAGTTATATTTATGGACTACCAGGTATTGGATCAGTATGTTCAATAAAGTCCTCATCGTACACATGTATGATGCTTACGAATGCATTTCATTATTTTATAGTGTGATGAGATGTTCGGCATCATAGAAGGCGATGCCGATATTACTCAATGGAGGTCCATACTCAGTGCTGGTAAGGTTTATCACATATCCGGACTCTCAGTTGATGCTACTACAGATGGCGAACGGAATGCGGTGACCAACCTTTACAAATTGGTTTTCACACTAAGAACAGCACTTCTTTGTGTCATTGAAGAATGTCAGGATATTTCCTACTAGCACCGACCTCCTTTCCTGTCATTCACCGAGATCCTTCGCCGTCTTCGGATACCTAATAATGTTGTTGGTATGTATTGTTCATACAATCAAGTTTGGTATCTAAATTTATGCATACATTTCTTCTGTATTCTTTACAATGTTCTCATTTCCTGTTGTTCTATAGACGTCATAAGGATGGTAGTAGCTATATATCTTTTGGAAAGGACCAAAGATAGATGCACTGCAGGGCGGGAATTATTACTTTGTGACATGCAGTATGTATTATGATTAGTTAAGATTTGTAAAGATTTATTGTTACATTTCAATTGTATAAATATTAGAACATATGATACATTTGTGCAGGATGCACCCATTGAGACTGACTTTATGGGGAGATTTTACGGAGGTTAAGGGAACCTATATTTAGCAACATTTGACTGCTGAAAATATACTTCTTGCTTCCAGAGTGCACATTAGAAATTATGAAGGTAAATTTACGTCCACTTGATATAATGTCATTCACAAAACTGTCTAATTTCTATACTCTGATTGTATATTTCAGTAATACATTTTCTCTCCTACAATATAACTGTAGGAATATAAGTTTCTACTTTGCCCGTTAGTAGATTGCTGATAAACCTAGATATTGAAAAAACAAAAGACTTTGAAGGATGGTATACACAACATGTTACATTAATTTAGGTTTTCTAATTCTATGCACCTTATATACACTTGACCTCGCACGTGTTATTTTTCATGTATGTATTAGGTGCTCTGGCACTTCAGGTGTGATCAAGCGTTTCGATTTCATGCGTATGAAAACATTACGCATGTGCCATCTAGAGAAATTGTTTGCAGCTAAACGGATTAGATTATATGAATATGCTACTGCGCCAAATGTAAGCTAAACAGATTAGATTATATGAATATGCTACTGCGCCAAATGTAAGCTAAACTTTTATTGAACAACTGTTCCTTATGCTTACATACATTCATTCAATATCACATAATTTCCATATTTTATTATATCTAGGTTAGATATTTTCAAATTTTTGCATATATTGCTGAAATCCACCCGTTGCTCTACGACGCTTGCACTAATTGCAACGAAAGTGTCCACACTTATGTATTCGTGCTTAATGTACTGTACTGTACATGCCGATCACCAAGTTTGACTCGAAATAGGTTTGCTTCTATAATTCTCTATTGTTTCATAGTCTGTTATGTTTTCCCAAATTTTTGTTTGCATTAGTGTAACCATCCCTTTTTAATTCAAAAATACAGGTTCATCTTCAGAGTTGTGTTACAAGATATTACAGATTGTATAGAGTTCACTGTTCTTCATGAGGATGTTCGAATTCTTTTACATACGACCGCTATACAGTTGGATATGTATGCAACGCAGGTATTCTCATTGTCACTCCTTATCATGTCCACCCAAGTTATTGTTCCACCATTGCCTAACCTGTTTTACTATTGTCCACAGCCATATGGTCATCTATCGCTCTATGCAATTATAGACGATTATATAGGAAAACCTTGGGTTTTAATTCTAGAGCCTCCATGCCGACATGAAATAGAAGCTCCTATAGCTCTTATTGTGCCAGTTAATTGGGAGGAAGAGGTCTATTACATACAACATACTAATGTTAGGTGCAGCAGGTACATAATGTGCCTATATAAAATTCCCTTCTATCATTGTTAATCAAATTATCACTAAATCTTGATGTTTGTTTCAGGTACAAGAGAAGATGGTGGATTCTTCATCATTGGCGTCATTGCTTAATTTATCATAATCCCATTGAGCGTGCTTTGTACCAAATTTGCTACCTAATACGTCAATCATACTTATATAAACTTCTTCCACATTGATATAGTTTTCAATTGTTAATCATATTGTTTATGCACGAAGTTGCTGTATATATTTTTTTTCGTTGGGTTTTCCCCTTCTCTTCAATGACTTATAGTATTAATTATGTCCACACCAACTATCCATTTATCTTACAAATGCAAAAATGGGTGAACTCCTCACAATTCAGGAAACAAGCAATCCTGAATTGTGGTGTAATCCCGCCCAAGTGCTACCCCTTTAAGTAATTTAAAATTTAAAATGTTTTACAGCTTCCCTCCCCCACATTTAACAGGTTATCTAATATTTTACACTGAGTCAAGAAACTGTCTAAAAAATACAAACTGCTTGTTACTTGCCATACTTGCTGAGAAAACAAACTGCCTTGATTTCAGGAACATGCAGCCCCACCACTTCACAAACACAACTAAACTAGCACATACCCCGCGGCGGCGAAAGGGAAGGGGGGGATCAAGATTTATAACTGCCTTCATTTCAGGAACTTGCAGCCCCACCAAATCACCAACACACCTAAACTTGCAAAACAACCCCCCCCCCCAAAAAAAACCAGCAAGATTTTATCACCATATTCTGATTCAAACATCAAAAAAATTAATCACTTCATCCTCATAGCGACGTCCCCAATTGTAGTCCCCTTAACCCAGATAATTTTCACAATTTGGAGCCTTTGCTTTTCAAACCAGCATCCCATCCTTCACATCTTCCACCATCATCCGCTTCAATTAAGAGCACCTCATTATTTTCAAAATCAATCCACTTCAGCCTCATCATCATTGAAAGGTTAGAACCGCAACCCAATCTGCAACATCGCAACTAAGTTGAATAGATTATAGGTTAAAATTGCGTTTACATTTTTTAAGTCAACTCTTACACTACTTATCATTCTGTTGCAGATCTGAAGTTTAACATATTACTCAACACATTTCCACCACTTACTTTTTGAGGTACAAACTACTTACCTTTTGGCTTCCCTCACCCATTATAGGTACGTAATTAGTTGTCTCCCATGATTGTTGTGAATGAATTAATGTGTTTATTGAATCAAACATTCTGCCCTCATGTTTTCCCCCTCTTCCCCAGTTTAGTACAGTAAACCGAAGGAAATATTTTAAAGAATTTTGATTGTTGACATATTGTACTCACCAACCCCAAGGAAATAAACGACAAAAATTGAAAGCATACATATTAACTATTTGAGTTTTATTAAATTAACTCTGAAAATTATAATTATATCGTTTAAGTTTTAAGTAGACACTAAATGAATGGAACAATTAAAAAATGAAACAATTCTCACCCTAATATCATGTAATTTAATTACAGCACATCAAATTATAACGATACAAATATAACAGCTGATATAATATAATGGTTGATATAATTGCATCTCAAAATTATTATCAGCCCCCCCCCCCCCCAAAAAAACTTTAGATTATCAAAATGTATAACACCTATCTAACAGTTGATATCATGTGTTCATCACCAGAAAATAAAGTAAATACTTTTCATTTTATTTTTGAAGCATACAACTGAACTAATTAAGTGTCTTCATCAACCTCAAAAATTGAAATTTATTTTTTCAATGTTCTAAATTTCACAAATGAAATACATTTTGATAATCAAAATGTACACTACAAATACAACATTTGATATCATCTATTTAACCCGAGATAATAAACGAAATACTTTTCATTTTATTTGTGAAGCATACAAATTAACTAATTAAATTTGGAAGCTTACAAAACTACCAACTCAATATTCTCAATTTACCTCTTTAGATTATTATTATATTTTTATGGTTAAACTAGAAACTAAATGGAAGACCTTTCTCATTTGAGATAACCTATTCACCACAATTAAAAAAATGAAACAATTCTCACACTAATATCAAATAATTTGCCCAGTACATCTCAAACTAATAAGCATACAAATATAACAGCTGATATAATATAACGCTTGATATAATTATATCAGAGTTATTAGCAACCCCTCCCCCCCCCCAAAAAAAAAAAATCAGATTATCAAACTGTATAACACATATCTAACAGTTGATATCATGTGTTTATCACCAGATAATAAGATAAATACTTTTCATTTTATTTTGGAAGCATACAACATAACTAATTAATTGTCTTCATTAACCTCTAAAAATGAAACAGGTGATATAATATAATGGTTGAAAGCATACAAAACCACTAACACAATATTCTTAATTTCCTTTGAAGATTATTATTATATTTTCCATCGTTAAACTAGAAACTAAATGGATGAATTTTCTCAGTTGAGATAACCTACTCACCACAAGTAAAAATTGAAATAATTTGCCCAATACATCTCCAAATGATAAGCATACAAACATAACGGTACATATAATATAACAGTTGATATAACTACATCTCAAAACTATTAGCAGCGCCCTCCCCCAATAAAAGAACTTCGGATTATAAAAATGTATAACACATATATAATAGTTGATATCATGTATTTATCACCAGATAATAAAATAGATACTTTTCATTTTATTTTTGAAGGATACAACTTAACTAATTAATTGTCTTCATTAACCTCTAACAATGGAATTTTTTTTGCAATGTTCTAAGTTTCACAAATGAAATACATTTTGATAATCAAAATGTATACTACAAATATAACATTTGATATCATCTATTTACCACGAGATAATACACGGAATACTTTTCATTTTATTTGTAAAGCATACAAATTAACCAATTAAATTTGGAAGCTTACAAAACTACTAACTCAATATTCTTAATTTACCTCTTCAGATTATTATTATATTTTTTTATGGTTAAACTAGAAACTAAATGGAAGAACTGTGTCATTTGAGATAACCTACTCACCACAATTAAAAAATGAAACAATTTTTAGCAGCCCCGCCCCCCCCCCCCCCAAAAAAAACTTCAGATTATCAAAATATACAACACATATGTAACTGTTGATATCATGTGTTTATCACCAAATAATAAAGTAAATACTTTTCTTTGTATTTTTGAAGCATACCACTTAACTAATTAATTGTTTTCATTAAACTCCAAAAAAGAAACAAGCAATATAATATAATGGTTGAAAGCATACAAAACTATAACTCAATATTCTTAATTTCCTCCGAAGATTATTGTTATATCTTTCATCGTTAAACTAGAAACTAAATGGATGAATTTTGTCAGTCGAGATAACCTACTCACCAAAATTAAAAATTGAAACAATTCACACTGATGTCAAATAATTTGCGCAGTATAGCTAAAAGTAATAAGCATACAAATATAACGATAGATATAATATAACGGTTGATATAACTACATCTTATCATTATTAGCAGCCCCTCCTCCCACCCCCAATAAAAGAGCTTCATATTATCAAAATGTATAATAAATATCTAACAGTTGATATCATGCGTTTATCACCAGATAATAAAGTAAAACCTTTCCATTTTATTTTTGAAACATACAACTTAACTAATTAATTGTCTTCATTAACCTCTAAAAATGAAATTTATTTTTTCAAGGTTCTAAATTTCACAAATGAAATACATTTTGGTAATCAAAATGTACACTACAAATATAACATTTGATATCATCTGTTTACCACGAGGTAATAAACGAAATACTTTTCGTTTTATTTGTGAAGCATACAAATTAAATAATTAAATTTGGAAGCTTACAAAACTACTAACTCAATATTCTTAATTTACCTCATTAGATGATTATTATATTTTTAATGGTTAAACTATAAACTAAATGGAATAACTATCTCATTTGAGATAGCCTACTTACCACAATTAAAAAATGAAACAATTATTAGCAACCCCCCCTCTTAAAAACTTCATATTATCAAAATGTACAACACATATCTAACAGTTGATATCATGGGTTTATCACCAGATAATAAAGCAAATACTTTTCTTTTTATTTTTTGAAGCACACCACTTAACTAATTAATTGTCTTCATTGAAATCTAAAAATGAAATAGGTGATATAATATAATGGTTGAAAGCATACAAAACTACTCACCACAATTAAAAAAAATGAAAGAATTCTCATCGTGATATCAAATATATAACTACATCTCAAAATTATTAGTAGCCCCTCCGGCCCCCCCTCCCCCAAAAAAAACTTTAGATTATCCAAATGTATAACACATATCTAATAGTTGATATCATGTGTTTATCGCCAGGTAATAAAGTAAATACTTTTCATTTTATTTTTGAAGCATACAACTTAACTAATAAATTGTTTTCATTAACCTCTAAAAAATGAAATAGGTGATATAATATAATGGATGAAAGCATACAAAACTACTCACCACAATTAAAAAATGAAAGAATTCTCACAGTGATATCAAATAATTTGTTTACTACATCTCAAAATGATCAACATACAAATATAACGAGTGATATAATATAACAGTTCATATAAGTACATCTCAAAATTATAAGCATACAAAATTTCCACATTTGATATAAGTAACACAAGGGAACAATTGAAAGCGTTCTCTTCTTCATTGAAGGCATACAAATCAAACAGGGTAAATTTTTCTTTGTTTACCACAAGGACATGAACCACATAATTTGAAAGCATGCATATCAACTAATTCAATATCCCTAATTTAACTCTGAAAATTATCATTATGATTTTTACAGTTTACCTAGACACTGAATGAATGAATGTTTCCCAATTCAGATAATCTACTCACAACTATTAAATAAAAGAAAGCATTTTCGCAAAATAGAAGAAAGTTCAGTTCAGTTCCTTTAAAAGTATACAAATTGACTAATTATAATGCCTTAATTAACCTCTGACAATGAAAAATCTCAACACATTGAAATAACTAATTAATTACATGAAACAATCACAGAATTTTCAGTTGATATAATTTATTTACCACAAGCACATAAACCACATAATTTAGAAGCATACATATCAACTAATTCAATATTCCTAATTTAACTCTCAAAATTACAATTATATTTTTAACATTGTAACTAGACACTGAAGGAATGAATTTTTCATAGTTCATATAAACTACTCACAACCATTGAATAAAACAAGGAATTTTTCACATTTCACAAAAAATACTTAGGGATAAACCTAAGACTTTAAACTTTAAAGTATACAAATTAACTAATTATAATGCCTTAATTAACCTCTGAAAATGAAAAATCTCAACACATTGAAATAACTAATTAATTACATGAAACAATCACATAATTTTCAGTTGATATAATCTATTTACCACAAGCACATATACCATAAGATTTAGAAGCATACATATCAACTAATTCAATATTCCTAATTTAACTCTGAAAATGACAATTATATTTTTAACATTGTAACTAGACACTAAAGGAATGAATTTTTCACAGTTCATATAAACTACTCACAACCATTGAATAAAACAAGGAATTTTTCACATTTCACAAAAAATACTTAGGGATAAACATCAGACTTTAAAGTAGTAAGTATTAAGCTCAACTGCTTTGAAGTTTGTTTGATTTAACACATATTTGTACGAATTCATCAAAGCAGTACAAAGAAATATAGAGAAGTATACCTCCTCTCTTTCCTTCTAAGTATCCTCAAACGCATCCTTCACAACCTGCAGAACCCAAGACAATGGCAGTCAGAACACAAAAATCCAACAACACTCTAAATCAAACAACCCCAAATGAGATCCCATGCAGGCAATAAACGTAGCCTTGTCTGTCAGATGCTCACCTTATTACCCATAACATTAAGATAGCTCCTCCTCCTTTGTCTTTCCAAACCCCTGATCTGCCCAAACTACGTCGAAAATTGCACCACCACCATGAACACACCCAATATATGCAACAAAATACTTTAAAAAGAGAAAGGAGGGGTAGATACATCCAAAACGGTTAGAAACATACCTCCACCATCGAATCTGGGAAGGAGGGTGGCGCGTGTGGCACACGCACCGCTGACAAAGGCATCCATTGACAGCATTCTTCCCCCTTGGCCTTTCCAAACCCCCGATCTACCCAACCCATGCCGGAAAAAGCAACACCACCATTAAAAAACCCAATAAAATCTTTAAAATGGAACAATGAAGGGTAGAAACGTCCAAAATGGTTAGAAATAGGCCTATACCATTAGATCCGTCACAGAGGGGTGGCACGTGAGCTACACGAGCTGCCAACGAAGGACTCTACTAACTGCCTTCTTCTTCCTCGCATTTCCAAACCCCCGATCTGCCCAAACCACGCCGGAATTTCCACCACCGTGACGAAAACGGAGGCGCATAGGCTCACGCGCCACCGCCTGAGTGGTGTGTTGGCTGCGAGGGTGGTACCGGTGGACTCCGCTTTGGCTGATCTACAACGTCATGGTGTTGAATTTTCCAAGTGAACGCACGAAGGTGGTGGACGACCCAGATGTCATCACTTGGTCACGGAGGTTTCTAGAGAACCGACTTTTGAGAGAGATGAGAGAGAGCACAGAGACAATGGAGAGGCGAGAGATGAGAGAGAGCATAGAGAGGACGGAGAGGATAGCAATGAGAGGCCGTTGAGAGGAGAGAGATGTGAAAGCTGAGAGGCTTTTGAGAGGAGAGAGACAGGAGAGCATTCTAGAGAGATTGAGAGCATGGAGAGAATGGAGAGGAGATAGATGATAGAGAGCATAGAGAGAATGGAGATGATAGAGTCGAGACGGTTCTGTGAGGAGAGAGATGCGAGAGAATTCTAGAGAGATAGAGAGGATATAGATAATGGTGAGGACAACGTTCATTTGAAGCTATCGGGGAAAGAGACAGACAAAATTACACAATTGTTTGGGTCATCAATCATATTTTAAGACACGGATATACATATTAGATACACCAGGTACATAATGTATATATATAAAATTCCATTCTATCATTGTTAATCAACTTATCACTAAATCTTGATTTTTATTTCAGGTACAAGAGAAGGAGGTGAATTCTTCATCATTGGCGTCATAGCTTAACTTATCATCATCCCATTCAGCGTGCTTTGTACCAAGTTCACTATCTAATGTGTCAATCATACTTATGTAGATTTCTTCCATAATGATATAGTTTTCAATTGTTAATCATATTGTTTATGCACGAAGTTGCTGTATGTTTAAGATTTTTGTTGGATTTTTCTCTTCTCTTCACTGACTTATAGTATTAATTATTTCTATACTAACTATCCATTTATTTTTTTGATAACATAGCTATCAATTGTCCATTTAAACATGCTCCGTGCTTTTGCACGGGCCCAAACTAGTTAATACAAATTGAAACACCCCTACCCCTTTCCCCCAAAAATGCACTTTATCTTTCTCTCTCTCTTCTCATTTGCAACTGGCTGACATCTCTCTCCCTCCTCATCTGTTCCGGTTAACAGATTGACCACGAAAATTGAAATTCGTATCCCTTGGCCTCATACGCGATGATTAATCACGTACGCTACTTGCCATCTCCTATGGAGTAAGTCTACGGTCTTTTTGAATTTTGAATTTTGGGTTTGAAGTTGTTGAACTCGCTCAGTTTTGACTCTAAGTTGACGAGTTAGGGTTTTTTTTCCCCTTTTAAGTTCTATGTCTTTGACTGCTTTGGTAGTCATCTGTTGTTTTTGTCTGTTTAATTTAGTTTAACACTCTAAATTGGGGTTTAATTTTGCTGATTAGGGTTTTTACCCCCCTTCTTTTCAAGTTATGTACTAATGTGTCATCACCTAATTTTTCCCAGTTTGTTTAATTTCATGTGCACAGGATTGAAAAATTGGAAGGGAAATGGGTTAATCTTTTTTCCTAATCCAGTAATAATTTAGTGAATCTGTTCTTCAGTTTGATTTTCTCTATTCCTGATTTGTGGCTACAGTCATGGATGTAGGTCTCGGTCCCATGTCAATGGTTTTGATGAATGCTGGGTAATAACATCGATAAGAATATTATTTTTTAATTCATCCTTGCAGATATGCTTAGTTATATTGTCTATTCTTATTTAAAGATTTGAATATTCTAAGTTTTTTTATAATATTGTTTGTTATGTGACACAGTCTCAGGGGATGAGAAACATCATGTGTCTGACTTCACGTAGTCCCTTATTGTTGTTAGACCAACTATTCTAGGCATGGGATACGCTATTTGCAAGAAAGACTCTCCAATTGTGGCGGGTAATTTTTTTTCAGTCTAGGTTTGATTAGTGACTTCAGACTTGATCTGGTGAAGTAGGGTAGATTATGTCAATTTGTGTTTCTTTGCTTTTGGTTTATTTATTTTTAACTTTGATTCGTGTTGTTAATCATGATTTGGTCATTGTACAAACTTAACAACAATTGACCAATTCACAGATGCCTCCAATCACAAGGAATTTCGGTTTTCTTGTGGTGCATGTTATAAACACTAGCTAAGCTGGGTGGAAGTAGAATGTGTTGAAGTCATCATGTATGTATCACCTCCAATCCCAACTTCGGATGAAGTGGCATTTCATTAGAGAACAAGCTGCAAACAGAGGTGTTGAAGCTTGAAGTATCCTAACATGATGAATCTGATTCTATTAGACTTTTGCTGCATTCATACTCTAGTGAAGTGGTGAAGGCATGAATGTAGATCCCTCCCCCCCCCCCCCCACAGGTGAGTGCATGAGTGTAGGTAATCAAGTGCACTTGCTTGACTTTTTAGGATGGTTGAGGTATATGAATGTTGTTATCTCATGAGTGTAGGTTTTGAGGTATATTTGGTTTGTTTTTAAGGATGGTTAAAGTAAATAAATGTTATTATCCAACTTAACTGATGTGATGCATTCATAAATCCTTAGAGAAGAGAAAAACATGGATTCAGTGTTGGTTTTTTTTTTTTTTAATCCGCTCCTTTTACTAAATGTTTGTATGTGATGATGGTCTTTGGAAGCTCTCTGATTAAAATGAGCAATTTTTCATAGCAAAGAATTTTAGGCAATATTGTGCGTTTGAATATGAAATGGGGTTTGCTATTACATAGCTTCAGATTCAATGAATGTTGGGGGCATCAACTTTCATATTTTCCTATTTTTGTTTTCGTTTATCAGAATTTGACAAACATAACACCCCCCCTAAAAAAAATAGAGTGATTGATAGAGTGGGTAGTTGCAGAAGTTCATTAGCAAAATCTAGAAGTGTAATACACTATTACCTTTCTTTTATTATTCCCTCCTCTTTCTTTGACTGAGGATGACTTTTACCACGTTGCTTTAGATAAATACTTTTGTGGGTCTTTTGGAATCAACCTCTCTATGGGTAGGAATACCGATAGAGGTAAGGTTGCCTACAGCTGGATCTCCCCAGACCCCGCGAAAGCGGGACCCACATGGGAGTTTGTTTGTTGTTGTTGTTGCTTTAGATAAATACTGAATACTTATATGTATTGAGACTTGTTCTTTATTTTCTTTTGTTTGACGTACATAGAGTCCAATCCCATTTTGCACATTAACTTGAATGCTTTATTGTCTCAGATGTTTAATTTATTGTATGCATATGCATACAGTTACTATGAAGAGGAAAGGGAGGCGCCTCACGAGATGCGATGCATAGAACAAAAGTAAAATCAATATCAGATCCTACTCCAATTGCAGCATAGTCAATTAGTTATCCACAATTTTTAACCGTTAGACTTACGATGTATTTTACTTTAAATATTCTATGATGTGATGATGTTCAATTTATCTTATGTAAATTGGGAATGATATTATGATAGCGTGCCGAGAAAAAACCTTTCAATTATATGTTTATTTATCTATCATCTTTTCAGTTGTGCTAATTAACATTTCTTTTATGAACAATTTTATTTATTTTCTATATAGTGATTACGCATAATATATAGATTTTTTTTCCTTTTTGTATCTTTGATTTTCTTAAACTCGAGCAACGGATTTTTGATTAAAAAATTGAGTAGTAAATTGTAATCCTATTTAATTATAATATCAATTATGTCTACAATAACTATCCATTTATTATTTCGATAACATATCTACGAATTATCTATTTAAACATATACCGTGCAAAGTACGACTCTAAACTGGTAATTGATACAAAAGAAAAGAATGAATCAAGAACACCATCCCCTCCCGCCTGTCCGCAGAAACCTTTCCATTCGAGTTAAAAGGCACTATTTTTAACATTAAGAAAAACGTAAATTTCATACTTTTTAAAAACAAATGTAAAAGGAATAAACAATCAGTCAAGTCGACTTTATCATTTTTGCTTTTGAATAAAAGAAAGGATTTTTTTTTTGTTGATATCATTGACCCCAAGTAAAGACAAATTATTAAAAAAAGTATGCTCTTTTAAACCTATAATAAGTATTTACCAACACATGTTATAATGGGAGAGTTCTACCTCTTATTGGGTCAACAGTAGTGCGACTGCGGTGAAATGGAGGATCTAAGATCCAAAAAAACTTATAATGAGTATTTAGTTATGCTTATCGCTAGAACATTATGAATCATACTAAAAAAATCATGTTAAAATATGGTCAAACGTACTGAATTATGCTATATTATATGGAATCAGGCTGAGAGATGTTGAATTGTGGTGAATGAGTTTATAATTAATTGTAATTAAGCCTATAAAAGTATTTGTAAAGTTATCTAAATGTGTATATGTTCAATGTGAGTTATTGTAAATGTATATGAATTTATGAGCGACTTTTTTAATTAATATGTATAATATACAAACAATTTGCGAATATGTCTACCATTTGAAGTTGCTAGTATTAACACAATAATTTTTGTATTGTCAGATGTAATGGATTACATCATCAGCTCAATTTAAAAATAACTATAATTAGAACTGTCAAAAATATATATTTGGATAATTGTTAGAACATAATAAGTCATACTAAATTTTGAGATTCAGTATTCGATACATTCGCCACATTAATTATTATAATTTGGAGCTAGAAGTTGTTTGTAAAATAATTAAGTTTTTTATTACAAATATTTTTCTAAAAAAATGTGTATCAATTTATTAGGCTCTTAAAAAATTTATATAATTTTAGAAAATTAGTGATGAACTGCGGTAATTAAATAATGAATTATTTCTTCAAAAAATATATGCCTTTTACAATTAAATAATAAACTTATATACATTATTAGTAAAATAAGTTCAATTATTGATAAACAGTTAGATAATTAGAATTTAATCACAATCCAATCCACAAATACTTTTTAAGTGCTTAATTGTGTTAAATTTCCTTAAAGGATGCCGAATTGTATAGAATGATATTAAATTGTGCTTGATTGTGCTGAAATGTGTTGAATGCTAGAAAATGAGTACTTATCATGAGTTCGGGAAAAAATTCACAAAGGAAGAATTAGATTTAGGCTCCGTTTGGACCTTGAAAAATTTGGTGGAAAGAAACAAATTGGAAAAAGTTACTTTTTTCTTGTGTTTAGTTTAGAGAAAATCACGAAGAAAAAAAATATGGAGGAAAGTTACGTGGAAAATTTTTTAGAAACAAGTGACAAAATTTTTCTTATAAAATTATGAAGAAAGTTTGAGGAAAATTCTCAACCTCCTCCAACCTCGCATGGTTAAATAACATCAACATGATTCAAGTAGTTCATCAAAATTCAAATTTCTCATCCAAATTATTGTATTTTTTTCTCAATCCAAACAATAGAAAAAAACTCATTTTCTCCCTACTTTTTTTTCCTTCACATTTTTTTCCTTCAATTTTTCTTTCAACTAAATTTTCTAATGATCAAACTGAGCCTTAAAAGGACGATAAAGAATCATCAATGGTAGGAGAATAACTAAAGGAGAATAAAGAGATTTTTTTTTTTGGGGGGGGGGGGGAATCTTAAATAAATAGAATTAATATTAAACTAAAAATGGTTTGTCCAAATAAAAAAAGGTCAGCCAAAATGAGAAAAGAATAGATTGTATATATAAAGGGGGAGAAAGTCACGGAAGCCCGCATCTTGTTTAATACAATTCTAATTTCTTCATTTTCAATTCCAGAAT